>JAWQEG010004293.1:25000-32500 GCA_033782935.1 Petrolisthes cinctipes
GTTTATTTTTAGGATATTTTTTTTTATTATACGAGATATTTTTAGTAATGAAAATATACTGTAAAAATAATGTACGTTATTTTTTTTTTTTTTGTTATATGCGAGAAATTTTTAGTGATGAAAATACACACATAATGAAGGATATTTTGTTATTATGATTCCTCCAAAATATGCCAAGAAACAGGACCAGACAGGAAAAAAAAAAAAAAAAAAAAAAAAAAAAAAATAATAATAATAATAATAAAAAATGGTGTCCTGTTGCTTGGAATAGTTTGGAGGAATCATTTGCTCCAGATTTACCAACACCCACACTGTAATTAAGGGGGTGCGGGGGTAGGGGGACAGTTTTGGGGGGTGCGGGAATAGGGGGACAGGCTTGGGAGTGGGTAGAAAGCCTGTCCCCCTATTCCTGCACCCCCCTAACTCCCCCCCCCCCAGCCTGTCCCCCTACTCCCTGCACCCCCCCTAACTCCCCCCCCCAGCCTGTCCCCTACTCCTGCACCCCCCAAAACTCCCCCAAGCCTGTCCCCCCTACTCCTGCACCCCCCAAAACCCCCCCCCCCAAGCCTGTCCCCCTACTCCCGCACCACCCAAAACACCCCCCCCGCAGCCTGTCCCCCCATTCCCACACCACCCAAAAACCCCCCCCAGTCCCGCACCCCCCCTAAACCCCCCCACCCCCCATTCCCACCCCCCCCTTTAAGTAACAATATTCCACTTACCGTTAATTCTTTAAACTTGGACGGATAGTAAAGTCTCATAAGTGTTCCTTCTCTGTTACGACCCACCATGATGTCTGTACAACCCACTACATGAGGCCCTGTAACAGTAACATAACATAACAACATTAATAACACACATATATATAACATACATTAATAGTAACATAACATTATTATCACACAACATTAATAAACTCATTCTTTCTGTAACATAACATTAATTAATATCACACATTAATAAACTTTCTTTCCTTTCTGTAACATAACATAACAACATTAATAACACACATATATATAACATACATTAATAGTAACATAACATTAATTAACTCCTTCTTTCTGTAACATAACATAACACAAATTAATAACACACATATATAACATACATTAATAACACACATACATAACATAACATTAATAACACACATATATAACATACATTAATAATATCACAACATTAATATACTCTCTTTCTTTCCATAACATAACATTAACAAACTCTTTCTTTCTGTAACATAACATTAACGAACTCTTTCTTTCTGTAACATAACATAACATAACAACATTAATAACACACATATATAACATAACATAACACACACACCACACACACTAATAAGTATACAGGTGTGTTTGGAATACATACACACAGTTTCTAGGTATTCAAAACACACCTGTATACTTATTAGTGGTGTGTGACTGTACAATGGAGATGTATGTATGTATTTATTTATTGTGTGTATGTATTCCAAACACACCTGTATACTTATTAGTGTGTGTGACTGTACAATGGAGATGTATGTATGTATGTGTGTATTTATTTAATGTCTCTAAAAATTCCAAACACACTGTATACTTATTAATGCTGATGACTGTATGATGGAGATGTATGTATGTGTGTATGTATTCCAAACACACCTGTATACTTATTAGTGTGTGTGACTGTACAATAATAAAACAAACACACAAACAAACTCACCTTGAGGGATGGGCGTGTGTGTGGAAAATTTGGACGCCATTGAGGTGAGAGTGGCGGCGGAGGTGGTGAGAGTGGCGGAGGTGAGAGTAGTGGTGGAAGAGAGCAAAGTCCACCTTATTCTCCCAGTCAACACTTGCTGAATCAAACCACCTGAAAAATATTCCACCGTCAACATTAACGTCAGATAAGGAAATAATCAAATCTTTAATCTATTTTTTTTTTTTTTTTTTTTTTTTTATATAGTATGGTATCTATCTACTCTTTTATTTTTATTTACAGTATTTATTTATTATTATTTACAGTATATATGTATTTATTTTTTTTTATATAGTATAGTACTGTATCTACTTTTTTTTTTTTTACAGTATATATTTATTTTTATTTACAGTATATATTTATTTATTTATTTTATTTATAGTATGGTATCTATCTACTTTTTTTTTTTTACAGTATTTATTTTTATTTTTATTTATAGTATATATATATATATATATATATATATATATATATATATATATATATATATATATATATATATATATATATATATATATATATATATTTTTTTTTTTTATAGTATAGTATCTACACTATCTACTCTTTTATTTTTATTTATAGTATTTATTTATTTATTTAATTTTATTTACAGTACCGTATATATATATATATTTTTTTTTTATTTATAGTACGGTATCTATCTACTCTTTTATTTTTTTTTACAGTATTTATTTACTTTTATTTACAGTATATATATATTTTTTTTTATTTACGGTATCTATCTACTCTTTTATTTTTATTTACAGTATTTATTTATTTATTTTATATTTACAGTAATTATTTCTTCTTTTTTTATTTACAGTACTGTACTGTATTTAATTTTTTTTCTTTTTTCTATAATAATGACAAGTTGAGTTAATTAAATAAACTAATGTGATTAATTTGATTCAACATTATTCTAAAATACTTAACGGGAAAGAAAATTAAAAGTGTTGGTGGTAAATGTGGAGCAAATGATTCCTCCAAACAACAACAACAACAACAACAACAACATCTAACAACAACAATAACAACAATAACAATAATAACAACAACAATAACAACAATAACAACAATAACAACCACAATAACAACAACAACAACAATAACATCCAATAACAACCACAATAACAATAATAACACTATGGTAAATGTGGAGCAAATAATTCCTCCAAACTATTCCAAAAAAACAACCACAATAACAATAACAACAACAACAACAACATCCAATAACAACAATAACAATAACAATAATAACACTATGGTAAATGTGGAGCAAATGATTCCTCCAAAGCAACAGGATACCATTATAATTATTTCTTTGGAGGAATTAATTCACTCCAATCTTTTAAAAATACTATCTCTTTAAATCTAGCTCTGTTTCCTCTAGCATACTTTGGAGGAATCGAGGTGCTCCAATTCACTCCAATCTTTAAAAAATATACTATCTCTTTAATTTAATCCTTGTTTCCTCCTAGCATACTTTGGAGGAATCGAGGTGCTCCAATCTTTTAAAAAATATACATATATGCTCTTAATTTAATCCTGTTTCCTCCTAGCATACTTTGGAGGAATCGGGGTGCTCCAATCTTTAAAAATATACTTATATGGTTTTAATTTAGTCCTTGTTTCCTCCTAGCATACTTTGGAGGAATCGGGGTGCTCCAATCTTTTAAAAATATACTTATATGGTTTTAATCTAATCCTGTTTCCTGGTAATTTTGGAGGAATCGGGGTGCTCCAATTCACTCCAATCTTAAAAAATATACTATCCCTTTAAATCTATCCCTGTTTCCTCCTAGCATACTTTGGAGGAATCGGGGTGCTCCAATCTTTAAAAAATATACTATCTCTTTTAATCTAGTCCTGTTTCCTGGTAATTTTGGAGGAATCGAGGTGCTCCAATTCACTCCAATCTTTTAAAAATATATACTATCTCTTTAAATCTAGTCTTATTTCCTCCTAGCATATTTTGGAGGAATCGAGGTGCTCCAATCTTCAAAAATATACTTATATGGTTTTAATTTAATCCTTGTTTCCTCCTAGCATATTTTGGAGGAATCAGGGTGCTCCAATCTTTTAAAAAATATATACTATCTCTTTAAATCTAGTCCTTGTTTCCTCCTAGTATACTTTGGAGGAATCGAGGTGCTCCAATTCACTCCAATCTTTAAAAAATATACTATCTCTTTAAATCTAGCCTTGTTTCCTCCTAGCATACTTTGGAGGAATCAATTTACTCCAATCTATACAACAACACAGTGTATTAATATAACTCTTTCTTTTTGTATTTCACATAAGATAAGTTACTGTAATCTTAGCCAGGTTCACTCTGATATCTAAAGGTTACAAAGGGCATTACATCACTTACAAAAATAAAAAAAATATATATATATACAGTATATATAAAAAATAGTTACATATAAAAATAAAATATATATATAAAAAAAGTGACATCAAAAAAAATATATAAAAAATAGTGACATAAAAATAAATATATATATATATATATATAGTATATATAAAAAATAGTGACATAAAAAAAATAGTGATATAAAAAATTGTGACATAAAAAAATAGTGACATAAAAAAATTGACATAAAAAAAAATATATATATAAAAATAGTGACATAAAAAAAAAATATATAAAAAAATTGTGACATAAAAAAAGTGACATAAAAAAATTGTGACATTAAAAAAAAATATATATATAAAAAAATAGTGACATAAAAAAATAGTAACAAAAAAATAGTGACAAAAAAAAATATATAAAAATTGTGACAAAAAAAAATATATATAAAAAATAGTGATATAAAAAAATAGTGACAAAAAAATAGTGACACAAAAAAAGTGACAAAAAAATAGTGACATAAAAAAATAGTAACATTGTACAGTTATGAGCACTAGTAAGTATACAGGTGTGTTTGGAATACCTAGAAACTGTCTCTAGGTATTCCAAGCACACCTGTATGTGTGTGTCTTTGTATGTGTCTGTGTGTGTCTCTCTCTCTCTCTGTGTCTCTCTCTCTCTCTCTATGTGTGTATATGTGTGTGTGTATATTAACTCTCTCACTACACACACTACAATCACCACCTACTTATCAACAACAACCAACAACCAACCAACAACAACACCCCTGTACTTAAACTGACCTAACAAACCCTTATAACTTAAACTGAAACTCACTTAACTGATAAAGACTGTGTTGTGTTATCTTTTGGCTACCATGGCACACACACACACACATACACACATAGATACAGATACAGAGAGAGAGATACACATACACACACACACACACACACATAGATACAGATACAGAGAGAGAGAGAGACACACACATACACATACACAGATACAGATACACACACATATACATACACAGAGATACAGACACACACATACATGGCCATTACCTACTCTTGTAAACACACATACACACAGATACACACACACACACACACACAGATACAGATACACACACGGCCACTACCTACTCTTGTACACACACACACACACACACACATATATACACACACAGATACAGATACACACACACAGATACAGATATACATACACACACACACACACCCACACACATATACACACACACAGAAAAAGAAAAGATGAATAGTTAGGAGGAATCATTATCTCCAAAAATAACATACATACACACACACACACACACACACACACACATAGATACACACACACACAGATACACACACACCATAACATACAACTCAACAGAAATACTTACATACAAACTTATACACAATACAGTATTAAAAAAAAGGTTATTTGTCACTATGTATGTATGTATGTATGTATGTAATTCACTATTAAAACACTTACATACAAACTTATACACAATACAGTATTAAAAAAAAAGGTTATTTGTCACTATGTATGTATGTATGTATGTATGTAATTCACTATTTATACACTTACACTATGTATGTATGTATGTAATTCACTATTTATACACACTTACACTATGTATGTATGTATGTATGTATGTAATTCACTATTTATACACTTACACTATGTATGCATGTATGTAATTCACTATTTATACACTTACACTATGTATGTATGTATGTATGTATATAATTCACTATTTAAACACTTACACTTACACTATGTATATTTAAACACTTACACTATGTATGTATGACACTATGTATGTATGTATGTATATAATTCACTATTTATACACTTTGTCTTTCACTGTGACCATACCAACACACACACACACAACTACTGTACTGAATATACATAGTTGTTGGCTGGGTGTGTGTGTGTGTGTATGTGTGTGTGTGTGTATGTGTATGTGTGTGTGTGTGTATGTGTGTGTGTGTGTGTGTAGGGCAAGGGTGATACTGAGACATGCAAGGGTAGGGGTTGGGATGGGAGAGGGTAGTGAGAGGTGATGGGGGGGATGGGAGGGGGGATGAGAGGGAGTGAGAGGTGAAGGGAGAGGGGAGGGATGGGAGAGGAGAGTGAGAGGGGAGGACTAGGGGTTAAGTGATAGAATTGGGGGAGGGGAGAGGAGGGGGGATGGGAGAGGGATGGGAGAGGGGGGGGGGATGGGAGGGGAAGGTGAGGGGATGGGTGAGAGATGGGATGGGTGGGAGGGGGAGGGATGGGGAGGGGGAGGGATGGGAGAGGGGTGGGAGAGGTGGGGAAGGGGTTAAGTGATAGAATTAGGGGAGGGGAGAGGGGATGGGAAGGTGAGGGGATGGAGAGGAGAGGGAGGGGAGAGGGAGAGGACAAAGGAGGAAGAGAGGAGGGGATGGGAGAGGGGAAGGGAGTTAGGAAGGGAGAGGGGAAGGGAGAGGAAGGGAGAGGGGATGGGAGAGGGGATGGGAAAGGACAAGGGGTTAAGTGATAGAATTAGGGGAGGGGTGAGGGTAGGGAGAGGACAAGGAATAGGAGGTGAAGGGGAAGGGGAGGGGAGAGGATGGGAGAGGGGAAGGTGAGAGGATGGGATGGGATGGGTGGGAGAGGGGAGGGGAGAGGAGAGGGGATAGAATTAGGGGATGGGAGGGGGAGGGGAGGGGATGGGAGAGGGAAAGGGAGAGGGGAAGGGGGGAGAGGGGAAGGGACAAGAAGGGAGAGGGGAAGGGAGAGGGGAAGGGAGAGGAGGGGATGGGAGAGGGGAAGGGAGAGGAGGGGATGGGAGAGGGGAAGGGGGGAGAGGACAAAGGAGGAAGAGAGGAGGGGAAGGGAGAGGAGGGGAAGGGAGAGGGGAAGGGGGAGGGGATAGGAGAGGAGGAGAGGGGAGGGGAGAGAGGTACCATAACACATTATAACCATGACCAAATTTGAGACACACACACACACACAGAGAGAGAGAGAGAGAGAGGGGGATGTAGGTAGGGATAAAGGGAAGGAGAGAGAGATAGAGAGAGGGATAGAAGGAGGGATTGAGGGATAGAGAGAGCGATGTAGGTAGGAGAGATAGAGAGAGGAATATAGAGAGAGATACAGGTAGAGATAGAGAGAGAGATAGAGGGATATAGGGAGGAATATAGGGATAGAGAGAGATAGAGAGAGGAATAAAGGGATAAAGAGAGAGATAGAGAAAGGGATGTGAGGTAGAGAGAGAGAGAGGAATAGAGAGATAGAGAGAGGGATGTAGATAGGAATATAGAGAGATAGAGAGAGGAATATAGGGAGAGATACAGGGACAGAGAGAGAGAGAGAGATAGAGAGAGATACAGGGACAGAGAGAGAGAGAGATAGAGAGAGATACAGGT
>JAWQEG010004293.1:35000-47500 GCA_033782935.1 Petrolisthes cinctipes
TATGTCAAGCAAAATAATGAAAAGCAAAATAATACACAAGCAAAATAATGTCAAGCAAAATAATACGCAAACAAAATAATGACAAGCAAAATAATACGTCGAGCAATTAATACATCAAGCAAAATAATGACAAGCAAAATAATACGCAAGAAAAATAATGTAAAGCAAAATAATACACAAGCAAAATAATAAGCTATGCAAAATTATACGTCAAGCAAAATAATACGCAAGCAAAATAATACGCAAGCAAAATAATGACAAGCAAAATAATGACAAGCAAAATAATACGCAAGCAAAATAATACGTCAAGCAAAATAATTACACACAAAATAATATGCCAAGCAATTAATACGTCAAGCAAAATAATGACAAGCAAAATAGCACATCAGGCAAAATAATACGTCAAGCAAAATAATGACAAGCAAAATAATGACAAGCAAAATAATACGCCAAGCAAAATAATGAAAAGCAAAATCATACGTCAAGCAAAACAATACATCAAGCAAAATAATACATCAAGCAAAATAATACGTCATGCAAATTAATGACAAGCAAAATAATAAGCTATGCAAAATTATACGTCAAGCAAAATAATACACCAAACAAAATAATACGCATGCAAAATAATACGCAAGCAAAATAATGACAAGCAAAATAACACGTCAGCAAAATAATGACAAGCAAAATAATGACAAGCAAATCATACGTCAAGCAAAATAATACGCAAGCAAAATAATGAAAAGCAAAATAACACATCAAACAATTAATACGTCAAGCAAAATAATACGTCAAGCAAAATAATACGCAAGCAAAATAATAACACACACACAAACACACACACACACAAACATTCTACCCACCACCGGATATTGGTTTGTACAGCTAACCTCTCACAAGCAACTCTGAAATAAATAAATGGAAAATGGTATAGCAAAGTTAGTTATTGTCCATAGATCTTGTTGTGTCTAACCTAACCTAATTTAATCTAATCTAATTTAATCTAACCTAATCTAATTTAATTTAACCTGACCTAACCTAACCTAACCTAATTTAACCTGACCTAATCTAATCTAATTTAACTTAACCTAACCTAATCTAATCTAATTTAATCTGACCTAACTTAATCTAACCTAATCTAATCTGTCCTAACCTAATTTAACCTAACCTAACCTAACCTAATCTAATTTAACCTAACCTAACCTAATCTAATTTAATTTAATCTGATCTAACCTAATCTAACCTAACCTAACCTAACCTAATTTAACCTGATCTAATCTAATCTAATTTAACCTGACCTAACCTAATCTAATTTAATTTAATCTGACCTAACCTAACCTAATTTAACCTGACCTAATCTAATTTAACCTAACCTAACCTTATATGTAACTAGAGCTACCTCCCACAAAGATCTTGGTGTCCTCATAGATGTCAAACTCAGATTTCAGGCCCACATTAGGCAGACCGTAGCCAAAGCAGGCGGTGTTATTACCAACCTACTGAAGTCAACTGTGTGCCGCACTCCAACCTTTATGTAATCATTGTTAATTTCTGATATTAGGTCACTGATTGACTTTGATTCTCCAGTTAGTAACACAGGGTTTCTGGCTGACTTATCATTACTTGAATCCACGAAGCAAATTACACATTTTTCACATTTTTCATACCCAGAAAGGCTATCAAACCTAAACTTATTTTCCATAAGAGGTAGACTCCTTAGATCTGACTTAATATTATGAGTTATAAAATTTGTCCATGATTTATCAGCCATCAAACCCTTGCATTTATTCACTATGTCACCACACCTTGGGACAAGTGGCCATAACTTCAAAATCTTTGTTCCTAGAGCAGAAACAGAGGCACGAAGACGATTCTTTTCACATAGAGTCAATGAGCACTGGAACTCCCTCCCCCATCATGTAGTAAATGCCCCAACTATCCCAAAATTTAAATCAAAACTAGCTCCTGCCCTCCATGATAATCTATTCCTGCCATAAACTGCCTTGTAGTATAATAAATATTTACTATTGCTATATTACCAAACTATTTCATGTTGGACACACTCAACCAGTCAGTTCTGTAATACTTATGTTATGTTAATCAAACGTCAATCTTGACTGGTGTGTCATTTTATCCAACTGGGCGGCTTGATCCTTGGATCGCTTGTGATCAGTGGCCCTACCAGGTGAGTATATAATCTAATCTAACCTAACCTAACCTAACCTAACCTAATCTATCCTATCCTATCCTAACATAACCTAACCTAACCTAACCTTATCTAACCTAAACTAACCTAACCTAACCTTATCTAATCTATCCTATCCTATCCTAACCTAACCTAACCTAACCTAACCTAACCTAATCTATCCTAACCAAACCTAACCTAAGCTAAGCAAACCTAACCTAACCTAACCTAATTTGATATTATTACAGAGGTACGCCATTATTGGCTAGGGCGCCGCAGTGTTACCACATCCGGCTAAATCTCGGGAAATTTGCCCCGGTCACTTTATGATAGTTTACACCGATTATATCCCGGTAGTGTGTCCAAGTTAGGTCCCGGTAGTTTGCCCAGGTTAGGTCCCGGTAGGCTAGGCTAGGTTAGGTTAGGTTAGGTTAGGTTAGGTCAGGTCAGGTCAGGTTAGGTTAGGTTAGGTTAGGTTAGGTCAGGTTAGGTTAGGTTAGGTCAAGTCAGGTTAGGTTAGGTTAGGTTAGGTTAGGTTAGGTTAGGTTAGGTCAGGTCAGGTCAGGTCAGGTCAGGTTAGGTTAGGTTAGGTTAGGTCAGGTCATGTTAGGTTAGGAGGAAATGCCATAGAATAAAATAGTCTTAGCATGGTCTAAATAAGTGGGTAATGAAGGTAGAAAAAAAAACCGTACGCAATAACGGCAATTCTTTCAATATTTACCAGACTAATTTCCAAAATATCTCGAAAACGGGACATCTACGAGAAAAACCCCATAGATGAAAAATGTATTAGAATGGTCCAAAATAGTGAATAATTATTTTAAAATGTACAATATAGTGAATGAAGTCTTTCTATACAAATACCATGAAAAGTTTATTACAATGGTCCATACTAAAATTATACAATATACTGAATTAAGTATTTCTATAAATTTACCAATAAATAATAATAATAATAATAATAACAATAACAATAACAAAAAAAAAAAATAATAATAATAATAATAATAATACTGTACGTCGTAATTTTTTTTCTCCAATTTTAACACCAAATTATGACCTAAAATTTTATATAAAGCTTAACAGTTATATATTTAAGCTTACCTAACATCCTCTTGTGTTGAAATAAAGCTGACAACTTAGAAAAAAGCTTAAAATACACACACATACACACACAGTCAGAAGGGTATTGTTTGTATGTATGACTGTATGTGTGTATATAAAGCTTAAAGGTTATATATTTAAGCTTACCTAACATCCTGTAGTGTAGAAATAAAGCTGACAACTTAGAAAAAAGCTTAAAATACACACACACACACACACACACAGTCAGAAAGGTGTTGTTTGTATGTATGACTGTATGTATGTATGTATGTGTATATAAAGCTTAACAGTTATATATTTAAGCTTACCTAACATCGTGTAGTGTAGAAATAAAGCTGACAACTTAGAAAAATAAGCTTAAAATACACACACACACACACACACAGTCTGAAGGGTGTTGTTTGTATGTATGACTGTATGTATGTATGACTGTATGTGTGTATGTATGTATGTGTGTATATAAAGCTTAAAAGTTATATATATAAGCTTACCTAACATCCTCCTGTGTAGAAATAAAGCTGACAACACTTAGAAAAAGCTTAAAATACACACACACATACACACACACACACAGTCAGATGGGTGTTGTTTGTATGTATGACTGTATGTATGTGTATGTGTGTATATAAAGCTTAAAAGTAATATACCTAAGCTTACCAAACATCGTGTAGTGTAGAAATAAAGCTGACAACACTTAGAAAAAGCTTAAAATATACATACACACACACTATTACGTATGTATGACTGTATGTATGTATGTGTGTATATAAAGCTTAAAAGTTATATACCTAAGCTTACCTAACATCCTCCTGTGTAGAAATAAAGCTGACAACCCTTAGAAAAGCTTATATATATACACACACATACATACACACACACTATTACGTATATATGACTGTATGTATGTATGTATATGTATGTGTGTATATAAAGCTTAAAAGTTATATATTTAAGCTTACCTAACATCCTCCTGTGTAGAAATAAAGCTGACAACACTTAGAAAAGCTTATATATATACACACACACATACATACACACACACTATTACGTATGTATGACTGTATGTATGTATATGTATGTGTGTATATAAAGCTTAAAAGTTATATACCTAAGCTTACCTAACATCCTCCTGTGTAGAAATAAAGCTGACAACCCTTAGAAAAGCTTATATATACACACACACATACACACATACATACACACACACTAAGGTTAGCAAGTTATTAATAGAAAGACGGGTTCTGTGTGTGTATGTTTGTATGTTTGTTTGTGTGTGTGTTTAACTATTATGTATGTGTGTGTGTGTGTGTGTATGTGGCTGAATGTGTGTATGTATGTATGACTGTGTGTGTGTGTTTAACTATCATTTATGTGTGTGTGTGTGTGTATGTGGCTGAATGTGTGTATGTATGTATGACTGTGTGTGTGTGTGTGTGTATGACTGTATGTGTGTGTGTGTGTATGTATGTATGTGTGTGTGTGTATGTATATGTGTGTGTGTGTATGTACGCGTGACTGTGTGTGTGTGTGTGACTATGTATATGTGTGTGTATGACTATGTATATGTGTGTGTATGTTTCCTAGAGCATTACCTTGTGGTTACGATGGTAGTGAAGATGTTGTTATCTTCACTAGGGGGTTGGTTTGGTTTAGTCATTTTTATTTCTGGTTAACCTGGAATATAATTATGTGAAAATAATATATATAATTAATTATAAGGGGGTGCGGGGGTTTGGGGGGTGCGGGAATTAGGGGACAGGCTTGAGGGGGTGCAGGAGTAGGGGGACAGGCTTTGGGGGGGGGCGGGGACTGGGGGGTGCGGGAGTAGGGGGACAGGCTTGGGGGGGGCGGGGACTGGGGGGGGCGGGAATAGGGGGACAGGCTTGGGGGGGGGCGGGGACTGGGGGGGGGCGGGAGTAGGGGGTAGGCTTGGGGGGGGCGGGGACTGGGGGGGGCGGGGACTGGGGGGTGCGGGAATAGGGGGACAGGCTTGGGGTGGGTAGAAATTAAGCCTGTCCCCCCATTCCTGCACCCCCCTAACCCCCACCCCCCAAGCCTGTCCCCCTACTCCCGCACCCCCCTAAACCCCCCCCCCAAGTCTGTCCCCCTATTCCCGCACCCCCCAGTCCCCACCCAAACCTGTGAAGTGAAGATGTGTATAGTGTGTATAGTGTAGTGAAGATGTGTATAGTGAAGTGAAGATGTGCATAGTGTAGTGAAGATATGTATAAGGTAGTGAAGATATGTATAGGGGAGTGAAGATGTGTGGTGTGTAGTGATGATGTGTATAAGGTAGTGTAGTGAGGATGTGTGATGTGTAGTGAAGATGTGGTGTGTTGTGGTTCTCTGTGGGGGTGAAGGTTCGGTATATATATATAATTTTTTTATGTAATATATATGATTGCATTTTAAGGTTAATTAATGAAAATAAAAATATATATGATTGCATTTTAAGGTTAATTAAGGTTAATGAAAATAAAAATATATATGATTGCATTATATGGTAAGGTTAATTAATGAAAATAAAAATATCTTCTGTGGTCAGCTATCAGTAACTTCTAAATTCTATTGTGGTTCCTTAATTCCTAGTTTATTATGACACCCTAACCATGTAAATTCAAATAAAAGTACAAATTTACGACTACATACAAAAATTCTGGATTGACAACTGCACATATTGAATTTGCAACTGCATGTTAATTAGAATCAACCCTGAAATTTCTTGTATGTATTTGTGTATGTGTGTATGTGTGTGTATGTGACTGCGTATGTATGTATATATGTATGTATGTATGTGTGTATAACCGTGTATGTATATATGTATGTATGTGTGTATATATGTGACTGCGTATAATATATATGTATGTGTATGTGTGTGTGTATGTGACTGCGTATGTATGTATGTATGTGTATGTGACTGCGTATGTATGTATGTATGTATGTGTGTATATATGTGACTGCGTATATATATATGTGTGTGTATGTGTGTATATGTTACTACGTATGTATATGTGTGTGTATGTGTGTGTGTATGTGACTGTTATATTGTATGTTATTATATTCCTAGGCTATAGTTCCAGGTTACCCCTATATTGTGGTATATAGTTTAGGAATATATTGTAGACGGCGGGGAAGCTCAAGAATAGAACAAGAGTTAAGAAAGATAATAAAGCTTTAAGGCTTCAAAGGGTTTGATTTGGCCACTCTTCCTCCCAATTATATATCTGATTACGTGCCTCAGTCTACCCGGGGCTGGGGACCTAACAGAAATTGGGGGCCTGTAAGGGATATTCTTGATTCGAAGATTTATCGAACTTAAGGAAGAAATGGAGTACGAGCAGGAAATGAAGCTCCTGCGGCTCCTCCTGAAGAAAGAAAAGGAGGAGTTAGCTCAAGCAGAGCTCGAGCTTAAAAAGCTGGAGGCCAGAAATAGAGGCCCAGCTGTGCCAGCTGAAAACAATGCTGAAGAAGAAACTGTTTTTCGAAAAACAGTTTCTTCTTCAGCATTGTTTTCAGCTGGCACAGCTGGGCCTCTATTTCTGGCCTCCAGCTTTTTAAGCTCGAGCTCTGCTTGAGCTAACTCCTCCTTTTCTTTCTTCAGGAGGAGCCGCAGGAGCTTCATTTCCTGCTCGTACTCCATTTCTTCCTTAAGTTCGATAAATCTTCGAATCAAGAATATCCCTTACAGGCCCCCAATTTCTGTTAGGTCCCCAGCCCCGGGTAGACTGAGGCACGTAATCAGATATATAATTGGGAGGAAGAGTGGCCAAATCAAACCCTTTGAAGCCTTAAAGCTTTATTATCTTTCTTAACTCTTGTTCTATTCTTGAGCTTCCCCGCCGTCTACAATATATTCCTAAACTATATACCACAATATAGGGGTAACCTGGAACTATAGCCTAGGAATATAATAACATACAATATAATAACATACAACATCTTCACATAATAGTGAAGATGCTTACACTACTGAAACATAATGACGATGTGACATAAGCTTAAGCTTTCCCCTGTATGGGTAGTGAAGATATGTCACACCGTAACAGTATGTTTGTATGTATGTGTGTATAACTGTATATATATGTATGTATGTGTGTATAACCGTGTATGTATATATGTGTGTGTGTGTGTATATATGTGACTGCGTATATATATGTGTGTATGTGTGTGTATGTGACTGCGTATACAGTATATGTATATATGTATGTGTGTGTGTATGTATGTGTATGTGTGTGTGTATGTGACTGCGTATATATGTGTGTGTGTATGTGTGTATGTATGTGTATGTGTATGTGACTGCGTATGTATGTATGTATGTGTGTATAACTGTGTATACAAGGTTAACAAGATGAGGAATGGTATGTGCGTATGTCTCAATGCGTATGTATGTATAATTCATATTTTGGAGACATTTGAGTCCTTCTGAGTGCTCCAAAATACTCCAGGCAACACCATTAAATAGGTATATAGTCCTTTAATAACCCTGTTTCCTGGTATGGCCCTGGAGGACTCTGGAGGACTCATAATATTAATATTTATTTAATTAATTAATTTTCTTTCTACGTGACGTGTTTATTTATGAGGGGATCGGCAGTGTTGCCAGATCTCCGTGTCCTTCACAATTTTTCCCCTAGAATATTCCCTTTTTTTTTTTACCTCAATTTTAGTATTAGAATTTTTCCCTTTTTTGCCTCAACTTCAGTATCAGAATTTTCCCTGTTTTGTATCTCGACTTCAACATCAGAATTTCCCTTTTTCTTTTTACCTCAATTTCAGCATCAGAATTTCCCCTTTTTTTTACCTCAATTTCAGTATTAGAATTTCCCTTTTTAGCTCAACTTCAACATTAGAATATCCCTTTTTTATTTTTACCTTAATTTCAGTATCAAAATTTCCCTTTTTGCCTCAACTTCAATATCAGAATTTCTCTTTTTACCTCAATTTCAACATCAGAATTTCCTTTTTTTCCTCAATTTCAGTATCAGAATTTTTCTTTTTACCTCAATTTCAGTATCAGAATTTCCCTCTTTTTTTATATCTCAACTTCAACATCAGAATTGCCCTTTTTAACTCAATAATTCCTTGTTTACACTTGAACAATATTTATAGAATTTCCCTGCATGGGCTTCAAAATTCCCTAAAACAGAGGAATTTCTCCGCACCTGGCAATACTGAACGGGACACTTATGAATTCACCAACTGTACTCGTTTGAAGAATTACCATATATATTTATTTCTATGGTTATTAATTAATTTCACATTTATTTTTATATATGCATTTCAACTATAATCATTTTGAGATAAGCCTGACAACTTTTATTTTATATATTCTAAAATCTCATATATTTTATTATAGATTTCCCAAGTGTATACGTTTATAATTCTGCTAGCAAGTTTTTTTCTTATTATAACTGTGCATATTTTTTGCTATTGATAAAAGAAATGAAGAGGCTAATAATAGTTTTAATAAAGATGACGTAAGCATCAATTAAAAATAAAATAAATCAATTAATTAAAAAAAACTATAAATTCTGTCACATTACTATTATTATTATTAATAATATTACTATTATATACAATAATATATTTTATCTTCAACACTGCATTTTTTTATCTTAAACATTTATTAAACAAGACAAACAGACATTATAGCACATTAATAAAAAGGAATATATATATTTCTACTACTATTTTATATATAATTATTTACAATATGGAGAAAAACATATACGCTCGTAATGCATTCAAAATATTAATATTAACAACCAACTCAATAGACTTATCTACCAATAATTATCTTGTATTATATAAAGCCAATTATTAATATGTACTTAACAATTACCAATCAATTTGTATATTTATATGAATTTCAACTATTCCTTAAATTTAAAGACTGCTGGGTTATCTGTATTTTGATAAATTTATATATGTGTGTGTGTATAATTATGTATGTGTACGTAATATATTATGAATGCATAATAAATCATGTATGTATGTATGTATGTATTTCTGTATGTGTGTATAATTCAATTACTTAATAATTATTCTACTGTGCTAAAATTTCCTCCTAATATACCCACTATTAATAATATTTCTCTATATAGTCACTAATTATATGGGCTATTAATATTTTTATTCCTTATATTTTTGATGTGTGTGTGTAAATTGGATGGGTTAATTATTCCTCCAAACACAATTAGTTATAACCCACCAATTTGTCGAAAAGAAAATTAATAAGTAAGCACGATTCCCCTTGACTGAAAAATGGCGGGAAAATTGAAAGCAAACCCTGGCTGGCTATTATTTTGTACTGTGCTCTCTCAATAAATATATTTATATGAAAAAAAGAATAAAAAAAAATTAGTTGGCATTATTTACTTGCACTTTTTCCCGCCAAAAGTATAATTATTTTTCCATAAGTCCATTGTCACACTATGTAACTCAGTAGAACAATTCGTATTAATATAATTACATGACAAATTTACTACATAAGAATTTATGAATAAAAATATACAATATATTCTTACTTCAAGTATTGTTAAGTTTCTCATGTGTTTGTGTTAAGTTTAAGTCAAGTATTGTTAAGTTTCTCATGTGTTTGTGTTAAGTTTAAGTCAAGTATTGTTAAGTTTTTCATGTGTTTGTGTTAATTAAGTTCAAATAAGTGAGTTGTGATATAAAATGTTATCAATGTAAAAAAAAAAAAAAAAAAAAAAAAAAAAAAAAAAAAAAAAAATTCGGTCTCATAACCAATTGACGTGTTAATTTAATATTCCACAAATAACTTGATGGGTGACATGACATTATACCGTGGTGGGTGACATTGGTGTGGGTTAGAAAAATACACTATAAAAAAAAAAAGAAAGAAAATGTATAGCGAGTGCCTATTTTTTTTTTTTTTTGTGGGGTAACTATGGTATATCTGTGTCGCCTGGTTAATTACACACTTTGATGCGGTCTCCTATGCTTATGGATGGTGATTGGACACTTCTGTTTGCATATTCTGGTGTGTGAAAATAATCTCTACAAACTCATAACAACATAATTATTTAACATCTATCATACTTTAAAATATGAGGTGTTTTTTACCCATAAGAACATATTTAACATCTGTCATACTTACTTTAAAATATGAGGTGTTTTTACCCATAACAACATATTTAGCATCTGTCATACATACTTTAAAATATGAGGTGTTTTTACCCATAACAACATATTTAACATGTGTCATACTTTAAAATATGAGGTGTTTTTTACCCATAAGAACATATTTAACATCTATCATACTTTAAAATATGAGGTGTTTTTGTGGTAGAATAATTATTAAAGAGTAGTAACGAGGTAGTCTGTGTGTCATGACTTGGCAATGTAAACCAATGTACAGTACACTACATAAATATAAAACTGTGTGTGTTTTACCTCATATGCGGCGCGAACCACACGATGCGGCGGTACGGTGACGCCGCAGTGTGTGACCTCTCGTTTGTGTGTGTGTTATCGCCGCATAGTGTGACAATGGACTAATTAAAGATCAATATAACAGTATGACGTCATTACCTGTTATGTTTATTATTATTTGTATTATTATTATTATTATTATTATTATTATTTTCATTTCGATTTTATTATCATTATTACCATTACTATCATTATTGTTATTATTATTATTATTATTATTATTATTACTATCATTATTGTTATTATTATCATTATTATTATTTTGATATCGATTTTATTATCATTATTACCATTACTATCATTATTATTATTATTATTATTATTATTATTATTATTTTGATTTCGATTTTATTTTATTACCATTACTATCATTATTGTTATTATTATTATTATTATTATTATTACTATTATTATTATCAATTATTATTTTTATTTTATTATCATTATTATCATTACTAACATTATTATTATCATTATTATTATTATTATCAATTATTATCTATATTTTATTACCATTACTATCATCATCAAATATAACTATGAGGTAATAATATCGATAAATACATAATTAATCTAACAATATAGAATCATGGTAACAGCTATGACAATTATAAACATGGTGAGATGAACAATAACTAAACGGATAATAACCATAATGACAACCACGTAATGTTTTGTTATGATATTTTTTCTCTCTATGTAATGCATGTTGAAGTCGATCTAGGTCATGTTTCAAATGTTGTTTATCTAGGTCATGCAGGGAGTGGGCGCGTCGTAATGTTACCTCGAATTTCCTCTCCTTGTCAACCAGGTCACGAGTTAGGGTCATTTCGCTTGATACCCTTTTTCGGTGTTCTTCTTCGGCATCTACCCTGGCGTTATCTAGTTCCTCTCTGACACTGCGTACCTGTAGAAGTGGGTGAAGGAGGGAGATAGATTGATATTATTGTTGTTATTTGGATATATTCGTGTGTGTGTGTGTGTGTGTGTGTGTGTGTGTGTAGACGCTCAAGAAACACACACACACACACACACACACATAGAGCACCTGAAGGAGTGGGTGAAGGAGGGAGAGATATAGATATTATTGTTGTTATTGTTTGGTTATATTCGTGTGTGTGTGTGTGTGTGTGTGTGTTTAGCGTCTACACACACACACACACACACACACATAGCGTACCTGAAGAAGTGGGTGAAGGAGGGAGAGATATAGATATTATTGTTGTTAGTGTTTGGTTATATTCGTGTGTGTGTGTGTGTGTGTGTGTGTGTAGACGCTAAAGAAACACACACACAGACCCACACACATAGAGTACCTGAAGGAGTGGGTGAAGGAGGGAGAAAGATTGATTTTATTATTATTATTTGGTTATATTCGTGTGTGTGTGTGTGACACACACACAAACCTCTTCTCCCCCTCCCCTCTCTCTCTCTCTCTCTCTCTCTCTCTCTCTATACACACACACCTACACACCTTTTCTCTCCCCCCTCCCCCCCCTCTCTCCCCCACCCTCTCTCTCTCTCTCTCTCTCTCTCTCTCTCTACACACACACACCTCTTCTCTCTCTCTCTCTCCCACCCCCCATCTCTCTCTATACACACACACACACACCTCTTCTCCCCCCCCCCCCACCTCCTCTCTCTCTCTCTCTCTCTCTCTCTCTCTCTCTCTCTCTCTCTCTCTCTCTCTCACCTCTTCTTCTAGTTTTTCACAGTTGGTTCTCAGTCTTCTGTTTTGGTCCACCAAGTCTGACGA
>JAWQEG010004294.1:0-110717 GCA_033782935.1 Petrolisthes cinctipes
CCAGGCATCTCAGTGCGGCTCTCTGATCGGTAAAGCCGGCTCCAAGATCAAGGAAATCCGCGAGATCACAGGTGCCAATATCCAGGTGGCGTCTGAGATGCTCCCAAATTCTACGGAGCGAGCAGTAACTGTATCTGGTACCTCTGACGCTATCACTCAGTGCATCTATAATATTTGTTGCGTCATGCTTGAGGTAAGTGTGATTTGTATGTATGTAGGTATGTATGTGTTGTATTCTACCTTAACCTTATCCTGACCTGACCTGACCGGATCTATTTTAACCTTAACCCTATCCTGACCAGAGCTATTTTAACCTTACCCTATCCTGACCTGAACGGACCACTTTAACCCTATCCTGACCTGACCGGACCTACTTTAACCCTATCCTGACCTGACTGGACCCTACATTAACCCTATCCTGTCCTGCCCTACCGAACCAACCTACCCTGACCTAACCGGACCTATTTTAACCCTATCCTGACCTGACCGGACCTATTTTAACCCTATCCTGTCCTGCCCTACCGAACCAACCTACCCTGACCTGACTTAATTAACTGAGAATAAGAGGCAACTCATCATTATTAATTCAGTCATATATTACACATGATGTTGAGTAAGAGAGGAAAGTGTCTCTCTTTTATAGTTAGAAGTCCCTTTTTTTTATATAGCAAAATATTCCTCTTCAATACAGATAATTTTCTATACATTTGAGTTCCACGAGTCAGGGAAGGTTATAAAGAGGTCAAGTCATGGCGGCTTCATGAAATTTGGTCACAATCTATGTATGTACAGTAGTAGTATGTCATATTAAGTCAGGGCAGGTCATGTTAGTAATGTCAGGTCAGGTCAGGGGAAGATTAGGTTAAATATTATTCATCTTATAAATATATATATAAATACTGATCTTACTGTATTTTAACATTACAATAGTATTATAAATGGTGTGATGTGTTGAAAACTAAATGAATGAGTGTTGGAGTAAGTGTAATATAATGGAGTGAGTGTAATATAATGGAGTGAGTGTAATATAATAGAGTGAGTGTGTTGGAGTGAGTGTAACAGTGAATGTGGTTGGGAGTGAATGTGTTGGAGTGAGTATAATAGAGTGAGTGTGTTGTTTCTATATCATTACAGTCACCCCCCAAAGGAGTGTTGTAGTGAGTGTAATAGAATAGAATGAGTGTAATAGAGTGAGTTGTGTGGTATCTTTATCATTACAGTCACCCCCCAAAGGAGCCACCATCCCATTACCGACCGAAGCCCCAGGTAGCGGGTGGTCCTGTTATTCTGGCATTCTGGCGGGTGGTCAGGCGTACACAATCCAAGGCAACTATGCTGTACCCTCCGCCCCAGACGTGAGTACTGTACCCTTTGTTCCCCCCCCGCCCCCGCCAACGCTGGCCGGGCCCCCCTTCATGGCGGCGGCCCCCCTCAGCCCCCTCCTGCCCCCTGCCCGGCCTCCACCGCGCCCTCCCCTGCCCCCGCGCACCACCCGGCCGCCACCATGGTCGCCCCTGCGGGCCACCACCCATGTCACGTGGCCCACCTCCAGCTGGGGCCTGGACACCTCCCAGGACACCACCCAGGCCACCCCCCAGGCCACCCACCGGACCACATCAAGAATGGTCACATAGGAATCATGCACCCACCTCATCTACACCACCATATGCAGGATGTAAGTCCCCCCCCGCCCCCTGTCCCTTACCCATACCCTTACCCTTACCCTTACCCTACCCTTCCTGCACAGTCCTACCCTACCTACTCCCAGCCCTGCCCCCACCCCTTAACCCCCCACCCCTCCCCCTCCCAAGTGGTCCCGTTGTTCCCTGCCCCGCTACCCCCCTTCACCCCCACCTATAGTATTGTACCTGCCCCGCCTCACCCACACCCACCCACACCCCGGCCCCGCATGCACCCCCCCCCCAATACCCCAGACCCCCCCCCCCACCACCACCACCTGTAAGAGTCGCCCTGGCCCGCCCTCCTGCATGATCCCTGGCTGTTGGTGTAGTGTTATGGGTAAACAAAAAAAAACAACAACAACAAAAAACAACAAACAAACAAATTAGCTGAGGGTATAAAACAGATCAGCTAACAATTTTAAAATATATAATAATGAAAAGAGAAAAAAATTGACAAACAAAAAGCCGAGGTATAAAAAGTGAATGATGGGTAGAGCGGCCTTTACCTTTGGCCTGCCCTGCCTGCCCCGCCCTGCCCTGCCCGTGTGTAGGTGGTGTGGGCGGGACAACCTCTCTGCTGACGGCGGGTTGTGGTCGCGGGGGCCCTCACGTCCCTTTGCCAGGTCAGCGCTTCTTCAGGTCCCCCCCCCTACCCCCATGCCCCCCCTCCCTCCCTGCCTTCGCCCCCCCAGTCCCTGCCCTCCCTGCCTTCGCCCCCCTCCCTGCCTCCTTGCCCCCCCCTCCCTGCCCTCCTTGCCCCCCCCTCCTGCCCTCCTTGCCCCCCCTGCCTTCGCCCCCCCCCTACCTGCCCTTGCCCCCCCTACCTGCCCTTGCCCCCCCTACCTGCCCTTGCCCCCCCTCCCTGCCCCCTCCCTGCCCTCGCCCCTCCTCCCTTGCCCCTGCCCTGCCCCCCCTCCTTGCCCCTGCCCTGCCCCCCCTCCCTGCCGCCCTCCAAAATCTGCTGTAATATTCCCCCCTTGCCCACCTTGTCCCCCCCCCACCCCCAGTCCTCTGTGGTCTGTCTGTTGTGCTTGCCCTCCCTTCCCTGTGCATACCCTGGTTTGGCCTGTACCCATATTACCATTGCCTTGCAGACGCCCCCCTCAACCCCCCCCCCCTAACCCCCCACTGTATCCTGGTCCTGGTGTGGTGTTGTGTGTCCCTTCCATTACTACTCCCCTTCCCTCCCCATCCCTCCCCTCTTTTTTTTTTAACTTCCCTTCCCCTCCCCTCTCCTCCCCTTCCCTGCCCATCCCCTTCCCTTCCCTGCCCATCCCCTTCCATCCCCTTCCCTTCCCTGCCCATCCCCTTCCCATCCCTTCCCATCCCTTCCCTTCCCATCCCTTCCCTTCACTCCCCTTCCCCTCCCCTGCCCATCCCCTTCCCTTCCCTGCCTCATCCTCCATTCACATCCCTGCTTTTGTTTCCACACTCCTTCACCTTCCCAACTAACTAACTCTTCATTCATGCCCTTGCTTCTTTATCATTTCTTCCTCTCCTCTCTCTTCTCACTGTCTCATCCCCCATTTCTCTTCCCCTCTTCCATTATGCCTTCTTTTCTATTCTGCTTTCATGTCATCCACCACTCTCTCTGCCTCTTACTCTCACTCTCTCTCTCACTCTCACCCTTCTCTCTTTATCTCTCACTCACTCACTCACCCTTCTCCCAATTTTCACCTTTCCTTCACTTCTTATCTTTAGCCTTCCTTCCTTCCTTCCTTCTCTTTTCTTGTTCCCATTCCATCTATTTTCATCCAGACCCATTTTTATTTTATTCCATACTGTTAATATATATTTCCATTGGTATTTTATTAGTGTATCTATAGCTTTTTCTTGACTCTTTACCACCGTCCATCCATTTTTATTTTATTTATGGTATATATATTTTTTTTTGCCCATATGTCCCTCCCTATCTTCATTATATTCTCTATCATCATCCCTTCCTATTCATTATATTCTATCATCCCTTCCTCTTCATTATATTCTATCTTCCCTTCTTCTTCATTATATTCTCTCTCATCATCCCTTTCCTCTCCATTTTATTCTGTATCAATCCCCCCTTTTCTCTCTTTCTACTTTGAATTCCTTGTACCTTTGTTTATATACCGGTACTTTGGTTTTGTTTTCATCTTAGTCTTACATCCTATTTACATCCCTTCCCTTCCCTACCATGTCCTCTAGAATGTCATGTTGTCCTGTGCTACTTTGTCATAACATAATATATAACCTACTACTTTTCCATGCCAGTCTGTCCTCTCCTATTCCTACTCGCTTGCTGTTGTCATGTGGCTGGTGGTTGTTCTTCTACATCCTACATTCCTTTTTACAGTTTTGTCCTCGTAGTCTGACTTGTTCTTTCCCTTCCCTTCCTTTCACATGGTTTTTTTTTTTTACTCTCTTCTCTCTCTCCAATTTAGTTCTTATTTGTTGTTCTTCCATCTATTTCCATTCCACCTTGGCTGTCACTCACTATCCATTTCTTCCTTGTATTTTTTTTATTAATTTTTTATGTTGGGAATGGTATGGACTGAAGGCAAAAGGAAGGAAGGAAGGAAGGCCATTTATTGTCCCCACTTGTGATGTATATATAAAGAGTAGGGTTGGTCCATAATCGTGTCCAGTTTCGTATGAGATTGGACTTTGAACCTTCTCTCTTATTATAATATTTTCCATGCTGTGTGTGACTTAGTTTGGCTCTTTCATTCTTATTCTTCATTGTCCCTTACATACATACATACATCCATTCATTTTCTATTTCCATCCCTTCTTTTCCTTCTGCCCTTTCAGTCCGACCTCTTTTTTTACATCCTTTGTAAATCCCTTCATCATTTTTGCCCTTGTCCCTCTAAGCATGACCTCAAGAAACATCCCACCTTACTGGCATACAGTCTATTTGTCTTTGTCCCTATCTATATCTTCTCATTCTTTCATTACCTCACCTCTCCTGTCCTGGCTTCTGTTTTTTTGTTTTTTTTTGCCTTGTTCTGGCATGATTGGTTTTACACTGACGTATCCTTCCTTGCCATAGAGACACTCGTATATTTATCCCTGAAACTGTCCTGCATTCCCATTAGCCTACTCATGCTCACTTGTCCAGTTGTTGTTGTGGCCTCTTCCTCACCTCCACGCCCTATATCCTTGTCTGTCTGTCTGTCTAGTCTGCCCCCAATCCTGACCTGACCCGACCCGATCTGTTCTCCCTTGTCCAATCCTGACCTGACCTGACCTAACCTAACCTAACCTAAGCTTTTCTCACTTATCCAACCCTGTCCTGACCTGACCTGTTCTAACTTATCCAACCCTGACCTGACCTGTTCTAACTTATCCAACCCTGACCTGACCTGTTCTACCTTGGCCCTATCTTAGTCTAATATTCTACCCCGACCAGTCCAGTCATAACTTCTCTTGATCCATCATGAAATATTATCTTGTTTGTGCTATCTATGTCAAGGTCTGCTATTTCATGTCTCGTCATACCCTCTGTCTATTACTCCCTGTGTGTGTGTCATGCCCTGATGCTGTTGTGATTTCTATTGCTCTCTCTACTCTCTCATATTTATTTATTTATTTATTTCTTAGTCTGCATTCAGATTGGTATATTTTTTTTTACTTTCCAGTCTTCCTTTGCTTTGCCTTGATTATAATTATCTTCTGAACATGCTCTTTCTGTCTGTCTTTCCTGTCGTGTGTGTGTGTGTGTTTTGCACAGTAATAGCCTGCCTTTCTCTCCTCTGTTGTTTTGTCCTTTTCTTTCCATTGCCCCTTTCACTTTTTCTGCTTCTACTCCTCTCCTTTACCTTGCAAGCCATTTCATCCCCATACCCCTTTCATTCTTCCTCCTTATCCATCCATCCATCCTTTTCAACCCTTCTTACCTTGTCTCTGTCACCTACTCATTAATTAACCCTCATGCCTACAGCTGTCCTTTTCATCCACCCTCTCCTCCCTCTTCCCTTTTTATCCACCCTCTACTTCCTCCTACCTACCTTCCTTATGCCCATTAAATACCCTTGACTCCTTCCCCCTGCCCTCATCCACCACCTCATTCCTTCATTATTTCTCTAGCTTACACTGGACTAACTTGAATGCACATTATTTTTTATTTATCTCTTTGTTTTGCTCGTGTTGGTTCACATTCTAGGCCTTGTTGATTCTGTCTTGTCTCTTTCCTCACCATAGCTATACAGTATTGGTAACTAACTTCACATATGACTGTCTTTCACCTTATTGTTTCAGTCATGCACACACTCTTATGTCCATGCCTACTGCTATCTGAAGTACTGCACTGCCTTCTGAACACATCCAAGTGCCGTAAATTTGCCACACACACACAAAAAAAAGCCACAATATTTTCGTTCATAACAACCACATGTGTGCATTTTAATCGGTCTTGGGTGTTTGTAGAAAGCTGTTCATTATTATATTCATTCCTTCACCTCGCCTGATCTCAAACTTAGTACAGCCACAATCAAATATACACCGACACTTTCCTTCCATCGTATAGTAAATATCTTGGTAATAAAGAACAACACGTGTATGGTTTTGCAGCACCTCATAAAAAATAATTGAGGGGGTTGAGTTGACGTAAGGTGTTGTTGTATGATTATATTTTGATATGATACTGATTTATTTGTTGCACGATGGAAGGAAAGTGTTGGTGGTTATTTGATTGTGGCTGTACAGTAATGCATTGTTTATTTTTTTCACTCGTATTATGGATTGGTATTGCACTTTTTATAATGAATCTTTGTGTCCAGTAAACCCTCATTATTATTATCATCCCCAGAGCTTATGGGTGTGTAATGTACAGTCACGAGCACTAATAAGTATACAGCTTTGGTTGAAGCTTTGAACAGTCCACGAATTCACCAACGAACCAATAATTGCAATGGAGATCTTATTGTGCATTTATTTACTGTCTCTGGGTATTCGAAGCACACCTGGATACTTATTAGTGCTCGTGACTGTACAATGATGCTTTATTTACTGTACACACATCCATTACAAACTGTGCAATACACTCCCATAACAGCAGTGTAAAAAAAAAAAAAAAAAAAAAAAAAAAAAACAGGGCATTACTGTACTGTACTGTAGACTTAAATACCCACATTGCTGGTCATTCATTACTTTAGGAATTACTCTTACTAACTATGGTAGAAGGTATTGAGTTGTGTCAAGGTTATCATCACCACTTCTTTATTTATGTCATTGAATTCACTCAGTTTATCCTTACTTATAAAAAAAATAGTTACTACTTTCCATGGCATATAGTTTTTTTTCCTTTACGTCAAACTTTTTCTGGTCTCTTTTTCTAATTCCATCATCACCATATAGCATCTCATTACACTGTACTTTGTTGTTGTTGTTTTTATTTCTTGTTCTCTTCCGTTTCCTCTTCCATTTAAGTCCATTATTGAAGAAAGAGAGTGAACAATTGGGTGACTATTTTCATCTCTTGAATTCTCGTTTATTTTTTTTATTTTTTTCACTTTCCACAGTCTCTTGTTTACATCCATCCATCTTTTTGTTTCTTTAATTAAGGGGAAAAAGTACACTGTTGGTAAATCTGGAGCAAATGATTCCTTCAGACTACTCCAGGAAACAGGCCACCATTAGTTTAATAGTTTTGCTAATCAGGTCCTGTTTCCTGGCATACTTTGGAGGAATTAAGGCACTCCAATGTACCAAAAGTGTATTAATAACCCCCTTAACCTTCATCATCAGAACATTTAATTAATCCTGAAGCAACATAAGTAAGTTAGCTGAATAAAACATTTGATAAACTCTAATAAAACATTTCAAGTTAGTATGGTGTATGGATGTGTGTGTGTTTACCTGAATGATACAATCCTCCCCCTTCCTACTGTATTTTCTAAACTGACCATATTATACTGTACTATAAGTAATTACTGTATAATTATGCATCTTGCTGTTTGTAGGTTTCTCTCGTATCATCATCATCATTGAATTTCCACCTTCCTCTCGTTGATTCAATTTTATTTACTGTAATTTTTATTTTACTGTATTTTGATTTGGACACTAAAGATTATTATTATTTTGGTTGTTAATTATTTCTGTTCAGAGACACAGCCTGATTCAATATAGATGGTAGATATTTATGGCATATAGTACAGTATTTTTGAGCTTGAGGAGTCAGTTTTGTACAATTCCCAAGCAACATCTTAAGGGACCCTGTGGTGTAGTCAGAAAATTGGAGATAAATGAGTCCTTCAAATATTGCCACGAAACATCACCTATATCGAAAGAGCTTGTTACGTGTCATGGTCAGGAGGAATCAGAAGCCTCCAATTTTCAAACATGATACAGGGTCCTTAAGGGGAGGGTATGTATAGTTAATTGAGGCATTTTTGGAGATGATGATTATTCCTCCAAATTATTCTCAGCAACAGCCCACCATTATTTTTTTTTGTTAATCTGGTCCTGTTTCCTGGTATAATTTGGAGGAATCAAGGCGCTTCAATGTACCGAAAGTCTACTCTCTCTCCCCTTAAGGTGGTAATTCTTTTTTGTTACATTGGAGTGCCTCGATTCCTCCAAAGAATGCTAGGAAACAGGACCAGATTAACAAAAAAAATAATAATGGTGGGCTGTTGCTGGGAATAATTTGGAGGAATCATCATCTCCAAAAAAATGTACAAAACTGAGATTTATTTATATAATTTTGTTCGTCCATTTCTAACATTTCTAATACCAGTTAGTTACTTCATACTATCTGTCTTTCTTCTTTCCATGATACAGTATTCATATAATCATTCTTCATCCATTTCCTTCACAGTCTCATCATCATCTGTCTCATACCAACCATGTTTTGTTTTGTTTTTGTATTTTTTGCATGCTTCCTTCCTCAGTGTAGCAGCATGTTTATATATACTGTATATCATTTTTCATCTCTGACCTTCCTATGCCACACTTTTGTTTACGACTCTTCCTCATAAACACTTTAATTTACTACTTTCTCATACACACTTTAATTTACGACTCTCTCATACACACTTTAATTTACGTCTCTTTCTCATACACACTTTAATTTACGACTCTTCCCCATACACACACACTTGCTTATATTCACACACATTTCCCACTGCTTCCTCCTCCTGCCTCACACTTCCCTCCTCCTGCCTCACACTTCCCTTGCCTTGCAGTTTTTTCTTATCTTAACCCAACACAGTATATACAGTACATGAGTTAAGTTCTCTTCTTTAATGACTGAGAACTCATTAAAGATTTTCTCCACTTATCAGTATTCAAAAAAGTATTTACGCACAAACATCAGCAAATTAGACATTATTATGAACCGATCCAATGCAATAAACTTGTAATATCATATATTAGTAGTATCGAAAAAAATAAGAAGCAAATTTATCAGTAATAAAAACATCCAGCAATAAAACAGTTGTTGATCCATAATAAGGGTTTGGTACTGTATTGATTGGAAGACTTAGTTTGTCATTTATCAGCTATGAGGTGGGAGAGAGAAGTGAAAGAGAAAGGGAGTGGTGGAGACATGGGAGTGTGGAAATGATGAATAGGGATTGATGGAGGGGAGTGTGAGGGATGAGGCAGCAGTGAGAGCACAAAGGAAACAGTAGGGATGGATGGTGAGCAGAGGGATGGGGGTAAATAAGGTAATCCTCTTTGCCTTGAGCTCCATCCTTGAAAAGTGCGGTTGGCAGAAAGGGAGGCAAGGAAAGAAATGGATGAATCGGTATTTTTCATCCACATGAAAATATTTTATCCAGCGCACTGGAGTGCCTGCTCTCATATTTTTGGGAAATATTTTGCAGTGTGCAGAGAAGCATTAAGCTAGCAACAACAATACAGTAGATTTTTCTTATTGTACAAACTGGTGTTTGTTAATTAACTAAACTTTCTCTAGTCAGAGGAAAATTCTTGTTTAAAAAATGTCAGTTAATCCATACACAATACATCAAGTCTTTAAGTAATAAGTAAAAAAATGTTGGAGTACTGCCTGAAAAATTTTAACAAACCACTGCAAAGGCTGGTTATTAATTGGATCATAAATAATTTGACTGATAATTGCATCTTGCAAAATCTAGCACTTTATGAAGTTCATTCTTAACATTGCTCTCTGCTATCATTTTTGTTATTTACTGTTTTCTGAAGTACAGTATTTTCATTCTACCAGGAATTGTAAAACTTATACTGTACCTTATTTTTCACTTATTGTTTCCCTGTAGCCTATATTCATTACATTTGCCCATACTTATATTCCTCAGTTAGTACCGTAGTATTCATCTTCTACATAAATTATGAAGCATTGAACACCAATTTGTGATTCTGAAACATTGCCCTGTCACCCTCATCCCTAAGTGTTTCTGAATCACAAGTCTGGGTTCACAGCACCTACAGAGAGAAAGAGAATAAGCATTGTAAGCTGTACAGTATAAGGAGAAAAGTACTTTGTTCTGTTATACTACGGTAAATTTGCACTTATTTTTTTATATCTAATACCAATCCTCTTACTGCTTTTGTCGTAGAACCACATACAGTATCTTTCTTTCTTTCACAACTAGTCTGCTAAATTATCACTTCCCCCTTACCAGAAGTCTCTCTCCACCCAGTCCAACATTTTTCAGTCGTCCTCGGATGTTCCTCACCCTGGCCTAATCCATTATTCCCCCAGTCCATCCATCCACCCATCATTCCCCCAATCCATCCATCCATCCATCCCTACATCCTTCTCCAAGGTTGCATCCATCACCAAGAATTCTTGTCTCTAACCCCATCCACTTTCAAGAACCCTCATCCAACCAACAAGAATCCAACCAACCACAACTACCACCCCAACCAACCAACCACCTTCAAGAACCCTCATTCAACCAACAAGAATCCAACCAACCAACCACAACTACCCGGTACCCCAACCAACCAACCAACCAACCTTCAAGAACCCTCGTCTAACCAACCAACCAACCAACATTCCAACCAACCAACCAACCAACATTCCAACCAACCAATCACCGCCAACCACCACCACCACCACCTTGCCTGGAGAAGCCGCGCCCAGGGAGGACTGAAGACATGCAGAGGGGGGGCGGGAGGTGTGAGCCGAGTTGACCACACCCGCCCGGCTATGCATTAAGTCTGGGGGACGTGCCTAAGGAAAGGATGGCATTACGGGGGAGGGGGGGTTGTTGCACTTGTTGTTTTTATTTTTATATTAACTTTGGGGGGGACGGCTCTGGGGCATCGGAGGGACAGGTATGCATGAGAGATCATTTGCCGGGTACTGTATAAAAACTCAATGTTGTGGATACAGATTTATAGGATACAACAGTTGTGAATTTTACAATGTGTTATGTCCATGAGAAAAATGGACCAATGAAGTCTCATGTTTATGTTTGCACAGTGGATTATATATAGATGGTTAGATTTATGACCGTATATTAATTTTTTTTTCATTTGAGAACATTGGTAGCCCGGCTTTGATTCTCACGTGACCCTCTTCCCTCCTGTCACTGAGTCTCCTACCAACCATACCTGTGTTGCCTTGAGTAGAGTGTACTGTCTATACATTGCCCTTATCCCCAGTGTCCTGCCCTTTTAGAAGAAACAAAAACAGGCATATGCATCAAGTTAACCCAGTCACACTAATGTACACACCTGCTACAAAATACAGTACAGCACTTGTTTTAGAATCTGTTATGTGACAAGATCCTTTTAAAATTTTATTACTCAACACTTTATGAACTCTGTCAATGATGAAACCCCATTTAATTTTCAGTAGCCTATTACACCAAACAACATTTCATTTTGTATCTCGAGTCTGGGGTAAGGATGTTGTGGGTACTTCCTTTCACACCTGTCAGCTTTGGCTAAAGAGCTTGAAGTAGTTGGCCCATTCATAGCTTCAAATTAATTTTGTCGATCTATAATAAAATGTTAAGAGCATTGAATATTGCCTAGAACTGGTATTGCTTTGATTTATTTGTAGCAGTGAGGTGTGGAGTAATAACTACCTCCACTAACAAAGGTTCATTATATATCAGTCAGACTGTCTGTAAACATGGCATCTCGTAAAGCTATGAAATTCTAGTTGACAGAATAGGATATGATAATGCCAAGGGGGAAATTATTGAATATCAAAGGCAGTTGGTAGAGTGCAAATGAAGGTATGAGAGCAAACGTTCCTCATGGTTATTAAGAATACTGTATGGGTGATTGCCTGTAGACTGTCACAAGTTTTCAAAAGAATGGACCACATTTAAGGAAGGGATAATAAGCTTTGTCAGGAGTTATCAGTCTCCAAACGTCCTTTTGGTTACAATTATTACAATGCTTCTTTCTTTGCAAAGATTTCTGATGCAGTATTTGGTTAAGTTATTAAAAATCAGTTAGTGAAATATCCTTCCCCCAGATATCCAGAAACAAATTTGAGTACCCTGTGTTATCAGTCAAAATTACTGCCGTTAGATATGATGTATATCAGAATGTAAGTTTGTAGTTATTATATGGCTGTTTGATAATGGCTCAGTTTTTAGTTTTGATCATGGTTGAAAGAACCTACTAGTAGTCATTGTAGAAGTGTACATTTGTGGGGGAAACAAAGAAAAAATTTACTGGAAAGGATTATACAATTTTTCCTTTGATTCATTGAGAAAACAATTACTCATAGTTTACTTTTTGTGTTTAGATTCTGGGATAAAAATAGATTTTGGTTACCTCAGAATGACAGGTCAGGTAGGAGTCAAATTTTGACCTTTGTATAGCTCCACTTTGTTCCTGGTTTTACTCGGATCCTGAAATGCAAGTTTGTGTGTTTCTTTTTGATGAGGTACAGTGAATATCCACCACCAGTATTATATTGGTTAATGATGACAGATCATAGCCTGCTGTCTTTGAGGTTGGAGGCATGAATCTTACATTCAGATGCAAGGTACATACTGTACTGTACTGTACTGTACTGTAGAAGCCTTTATTATAATGGCTGTGGACATCACTGTCATCCATGAAAAAAAAACACATGCAAACATTAGTTCACTTTAGGTGTACAGTTGGAATAAGGTTTTCCTAACCACCCATTATTATTGACTGTCAGAGTACAGTATCTCTAATAATACTACATTAGTAATTTGAATTTCTAACTACAGTATGTAAAATTCTGTCATTATAGAGTAATTACTATATTCACTCATGCATTCATAAAATGTTACCTTATTGTAGCATTACCAGATTTGAATCTGTAGACAGTAGATGCATGTAGGTGTAATGTCATTGGAGGGAATGTAAAATACTGTAAATGAAAACACCATTTAATGAGGAACCATTTTAGACATTATTATTATTCAGGATGAAAGTTCATTTCCTCATTACTATACTTGTTTGTTTACCCAAATAATAGCAATAAAATATTTTTACATTTATTTCTGAGGTAGGCCAGGAAGGGTAGAAACTCGCTTATTAGTCAACTGTACACCCCAAGAACTATGTATCACTGTAGTTGTTGTGTAGCACAGCCAGACACCAACCTTGTCTTTGGCCCTATTGAATGATGGATGTTTGTCCTGTCACTCCCTCATATGTATTGTTCCTCCACCAACTCTTGTTCATACTTTACTGCTTACTCTAATTGTTACCCGTCATACCCCAGACATTACTTTAATACTTTTTAGGAGTATTTTATATCGAGAATTTAAATTTTGAGTGTTGTATGGTTGCTTATTGCTACTGTCCTAATTTTGTATAGTAACCAGAATACCTAGTGAAAAATCCTTGAACATACAGTACCTTCTTGGGGTATAAGGGCAAATGGAAATTGAAAATTGGAAACTTCTGACTCCAGACTGTATAAAAATTATATAATATCAGTTTAGATTGTCTGATTTAGAGGACAGTGATTTGGAGGAATCTATAACATCCTACCCACTTTAAATGTCAGTTCTGACCGTATCTAAAGGAAATAGGTTAACTACTTTCTTATTCTGGCAACATTAAATTTTTCCGTTTTGATTTTCACTTCATATTTACAAAAGCCTAAATTTTTTATGTTTTAGTTTTGGATAACCCAACTTAAAATATAACACATAAGAGCCTAACAAAGTGCCATGTATATTCACATAAGAGCCTAACAAAGTGCCATGTAATAATTATACCCATTATGATAAGAAGCCAGTAGTGCGACATCTCTGCTAATCTGTACATTTGGTTTGTTCCCTTCCTTCCCAACAGATGTCTAAGCTTGGCAGCAACTCCCCCTTGGCTGGTCTGCTGGGGCTGGGATCACTGGCTGGAGCTAACCCTGGTGGTGGAGTGAACCCTCATGCTGGCAACACTGCTGATGGTAGGTGGCAGTGCTGGCAGGAACCCTTTGTTGGAGTTTTTGTGTTGGTGTTTGGGTGAGAGTTGTCAAAGGCTCTGTCTGTGTACTGTATGTGTGTGTGTGGTTTGGGATGGTCAGGGGCTCTGTATTTTTTCAACACTTTTGTTTGTTTGTTTGTGTCAGTTGGGAAGGTTGAAGAGGTGTGTTAAATTCCTTTTTTTTTTTGGCGAGTTTTTGTGATTTAGCAATGATACTTATACATATGGTACAGTATTTTATATACAGTATTGGGGTTAAATGGAAGAGGAGAGGGAAGAATTGAGAAAAAAGAGGAGGAAAATAATTAAGAGGATGAGGTTAAGAGAGAGAGAGGAGCATGATTGAGAATGAGGACCAGAGAGAATAATAGAAAGCAACACCGAAAAAAGTAAATTTAGGTAATATGGAGTCTACTGTTGTTTTGAGGTCTGCTTCACTATTGTTTTCACATGTTGGCAAGTGGTGGTGCATTAAGGTGTATAAATACTGTACTAGTGCATTGGTGTGGTAGACAAGGGAAGGAGGGAGGGAGGGACGGGGGTTGCTGGTGTTGTGGATGAGGATACGTTGCAAGAAAATACAGTAGATATATGTAACATTTTTATTCACTTATCTATTATCGTACCACATAACACATTGAGAGATTATGTGTGTTTGTGATTGAGGTTTTGTGCAGGAATCATGTTGGATGTATGATTGAAGTTGTGATTCTGTGTTGTTTTCTTTTTAAAAGTTAAATATTTCAACAGTAAGAATGATACAAACATTTGCTTATTTTTAAGTGAATATTTTGTGTTTTTGTATAGTGTTCAAAACAAATGTCCATTTTTCATTTGTAGAATTTTGTGTGTGTATTGTAAGTGCATGAATTAGTTAGAGTTGGTTGGGTGAGCAGAAACACAAATGACAAAATAATACTGTAGTAATATTATTAGCTTTTTAATTAAAAATGAGCACCAGTAGAATTTTAAAAAATTCAATGCAATCTAGGAAAACAAATGCTGGGACACTACAAACACCCAATGCATAAGCAAAACAACAATTACCAGAGATGGACACAGTTGAGCATCATAGATCAAGGGTTCCTGCTCTCTCCTTACTTGGGCAGTAGTGGGGCTGAGGTACAGTAATTGAATGTGACACCTGTGTAATACAGTATAGCCTATACTGTATATACTACCTGCTGTCAACTCAGCAGAAAGTATATACTGTACTGTGCAATGCATATATATATTGTTTTAGTAAAATGTTGACAGATTTCACTTTAAACTACTAGCCCATTGTTGATATCAGAGATTATAATTATGAGCAAGTCAAGATGAGCACACATTTAATTTGGGTGCCGAGAAAAATGATCACAGCAAAGTGGAATAGTAAACTGTGCAAGTGGATAGCTGCTGGGACCCAAGATAAGTGGGACATGCTCCTGTTTCCATGTCTGGTTTGTACATTATATTGCCAACCTGTCCAACTAACTCTACCTAACTCACTCCCCACCCTGCCCACCCTACCCTCATTCCATCCTGGCCCACTATTTTCCTGCCACCTTTTACCTCTCCCCTCTCTTCATCCTGCACCTTTTTCCTTCCCCCTCTCCTTCCCTTCACTTGGCCTGCCTTCTGATCTTTCCTCGTCTTCATATTTTACCGTTTTATCTTGCCTTTGTTTTCTCCTCTCTTTCTGTTTATCTACACTGGTATTTTTTGCTCGTATCTCCCTTTTCAAATTTATTACATATTTTTCTCTCTCTTATGTTTCCTTCTGTATTCCCATCTTTTACATGCTTATGACATTCTCATCTAACATTCTTTTTCCTTCTCATCCTTCCTTTTCCTGAACCTTGTCCTTTCCTTGACTTTCCTCATTCCTTTTTCTCCCTTTCCTTATCATACTTCCCTTGTTACTATTTCACCATTATCCTTGTAACCTTCCCTTCCTTCCTTCATTCCTTCCTTCCTTATTGCTTACCTTTCTTTGCCATTCATATCTTTACTTTTGTTTTGCTGTTCTCTCTTTTTTTTTTTTTTTTTTTTACTCCACCTGCTTCTGGCCTTCCTTCCTTCCCATACTTTTGTCTCCATTTTGTTCCATGTTTTGATTCTGTACAACCACACCCGGCCGTTATGACACACACACCTCCCGATTGATTTCTTATCCCCCAATATTATGCTATCCAAACATTTGCTGTCTGTCTGTTCCTATCCTTTCCTGGTGACCTGGCCAAAACTTTGATGCATCCTACACCACACAATTTGTCCTAAAAAAAACCACATTTGCCATTTTGGTCCCATTTGCCAACACCCTTGTCCCATTTTTGCCCTGTGCCCCTCAACGTAATGTGATCCTGCCCTTGTATGCCAATCCTTGCCCTCCTTGCCCTCCCTCCATCCTTGCCATTCCTTAACCCCCTCCATCCTTGCCATTCCTTAACCCCCTCCATCCTTGCCATTCCTTGACCTCCCCCCTACATCCTTGCCCCCCCGCCATTCCTTAACCCCCCCCTCCATCCTTGCCCCCCCCCCTCCATCCTTGCCCCCCCTCTCCATCCTTGCCATTCCTTAACCCCCCTCCATCCATCCTTGCCATACCTTAACCCCCCTCCATCCATCCTTGCCATACCTTAACCCCCCCACTCCATCCTTACCCTCTTGTACCTACCCTATCCTTATCCTCACCCTGCATTATTCCACACACCTTAACCCTCTCCCTTCCTTGCCTATCCCTGTCCCATGCCCAGCCCTGGCAGCGCTGGCAGGGTCTCAGCTGCGCACCCCTGCAGGCTCTGGACCCGGCACCCAGACCCACGAGATGACGGTCCCCAACGAACTCATCGGCTGCATCATCGGAAAGGGCGGCACCAAGATTGCTGAGATCAGGTGAGCCGGGGACACTTGAGCCGAGAGGGAAACGGGCAGGTGAGAGGGGAAACAAAGTAAGTAAGTGATGCGAGTGAGAGACAGACGGAAGGAAGGAAGGAAGTAAAAATGGGAAAGTAAGTGAGAGGGAATTTATAGACAGGTGAGAGGGGAAGCAAAATAAATGACAAGTGAGAGTTGAAAGTAAAAATGGGAAAGTAAGTGAGAGGGAATTTATAGATAGGTGAGAGGGGAAACAAAGTAAGTGACTGAGTGAGAGATGGAAGTAAGTAAAAATAGGAAAGTAAGTGAGAGGGAATTTATAGACTACTGTACATACTGGTAGATGAAGGAACCTCACTAATAAGGAATGTGAGTGCATGTTATTTATATTTTGAAAGGGAGGAGAGTGGACTTAAGGAAATGAAAAGTAAAGATGTCTGTATATTGAGAAAAATATAGAAAGAGTACAAAGTCAATTTATGTGACAGTGGCAAAGGACTACAATAGAAAGAGCAAAGAAAAAAATAGAAGGAACTGGGAATAGATGGAAGAAAAGAGAATAATAAACAAAGATGAAGATAGAATAATAGGATGGTGATAGAAAGGAATAGTATAAGCAAATGGGAGGAGATGAAAGAAAAGAATGAGAAAGAGTAAGAAAGAATAGGATGGAGACAAAGAGGATAAAATTATCAGTATATTAACTGCATAGTATATTATCTAAGAAAAAAGAAGAAAAAGAAATGCAAGCAAAAGAAAAAGTTAAATGTGTGCGAGATTATTGCCTTGTTTTTCTTTTGAGCATGTAGCCATTTTTTATTTTGTTTTACTTTAGCATGCAACCACTGTAGTTTTTATTCTTGGCTGATGATACTTGGCCATCCTCATTGTATGTACAGAGGGAAACAAAACTAGTGTCCAAATTCTTACAGAGGGAAACAAAATTAGTGTCCAAATTCTTACAGAGGGAAACAAAATTAGTGTCCTAATTCTTACAGAGGGAAACAAAATTAGTGTCCTTCTTACAGAGGGAAACAAACAAAATTAGAGGTAATTCTCATGACTTACTTTGTCGGGGAAGTATATACATGTACTGTATTAATGTACTGTGAGCAAATGACAATCCCCAGGAATTGATATGGTCGATAATTGTGTGAGAGGAAAGCTACACACAAGGAAGATCCACATGCATATTCATTAAAATCTATCTTAATTATTCCTTTAGTAGTGGTAGACTATACAAAATATTTGGACCTGATGATTGAGAAGTAGCTAACACCACCACCATCTTATTAATTTTTTCCAGTAAATTGATCTCTCTCTTACCTCAGTATATCTTCAGCTCAGAACAACAACAGTTTGCATTATTTCACCTAGACTTTTAGACCATTGTTGTGTGGTATTTACTTTATTTCACTCTCCATATGTTTTCATTTATTTGCCTACTATAGTCTGGTATGTTTGTCTCACGGTCTAGATACTATCTCGACTGTGGTTTGTCTTAGTCCTTTCACTAGTTGGAATTCTGTGAGATATTCATTTTTAGTTCAATTAACTTGGGTGACATTCCTTCATCATAACTACTTATTCACTAAACTCGCATTACTGTACATTATTTCAATTATTTTTTATGATATTCCATGAAATTGAGTTACCATTACACTTTTTATCTTGTTCTCAAACTACAGCACTACTTAAATTTCGGATAAATGACATTCACTTTTTCTTTTACTGTATTTAGTACAATCATTTCAGTTTCCTTTACGTGTCACTTAATTACAATACCTCAAACTCCACAATCACTTCTCCATGCATGACTGGGAAGTGCCATACTGATATTCACTTTACTGAAGCCTGCAGTCACTCTTCACTTCCCATGTTACTCCATCCCCTGGGTTCTATCAGTCATTCTACAAAAGCTACAACTATAAAATGAACACCATATGAGTTGGAATATATTTCAGCAGTTTTACAAATACTGCTTCTACAGGCTCTTCTTGCCCTGAATAAGCTGATGTGAACTGTAAAAAAAAAAACTACTACTCATATGATGTTGATTTTATATTATGTGTCTGTGCTTTTTTCCATTACAATGTGCATCACTTGCCAGTCCCCCTCCCACCATGGCAGCCAACCATCCTACAACACTTGGTACAATAACCATTCCCTGACAATGACATGCCTGGAATTACCCCCATCCACAGGCAAATCACGGGCGCCATGATTACCATCAGCAAGTATGACGATGGTTCAGAGGAGGCCAGCAAGCAGGACCGTACCATCAGCATCAAGGGTAACGCAGACCAAGTGGCCCTCGCCCAGTACCTCATCAACACCAGGTAACACAACGTCCGAGAAACTGGCTTCCCCCCCCCCTACCCCCTTAACCCTCCCTCCCTCTCTCCTCACTCATTCTCCCTGTCCTCCCCCATTATCTCTCCCCATGACCTTGCTTCTCTCCTCCATACCTTTAAGAATCCAGACTCCTTAACTGTGGACAGAAACTTATGCTCATATTCCTCCCCCTCCTTCCTCCCCTTGCAGCTCGTATTTCTCTAGCTGTGTTGTGACCTTCTCCCCCCCCCCCCCCCCCACCTTCCATCCCCCTTATTTCCTCCTCCTTCTCCCAAAATGCTCTGGGCATTAGCTGTGGATGAAAGTTTTTTTTAAACCCCTCCACTTACAGCCAGTTTCCCTATCCCAGAGCCAACTTCTTACTCCCACAACCATTTTTTTTTTTTTTTTTAATTCCTCCCTGGTTCCTTCCTGAACGTCACCTCCAGCCAAGCTTTTCTCCCAACTCTTTACCCATTCATTCTTTTACCGTGCCTGGCTCTCTGCCCTCATAGCTAGATATCATACCCACCTTTCCCTCGTAGATTGTTTTTTTCCTCGATGTTCCTGCCAAACTCGTCCCTCTCACACTACATTAAGAACGAGTAGTTCTCCTTTCCATCCCATATCACCACCACTTGTATGACTGTGTAAACATGAACTTACCTTGAGTTATGGAGAAACTGATGTAGACAGCCCCCCCCCCCCCTAGTATTCCTTGCAGCTCAGTGGAGGGAAGGCCCATGACACCCCCCCCCCCCTCCCTTATATTTCCCCCATCGTATCTCTCTCCCTTCATCCTCCTGTAATCATCAATGATTGAGTTTGTTCATCACCAGTTGTATTTTATTTTTCCTTCATCTCAGGGTCAGCGTTAAAGAAAACCTCTCTGCTCTACCCTTCTTTCTTCATAAGTTTCCTTCCCCTTAAAATAAAGAAAAATCAACTTGGGGTTGATTGTGATCCAATTAAAGAAAAACTCCCAAACTATAGTTTTTACAGACTAAAACAAATTCTACATAATTTACTCTCTTCATATGATTGCTATGATCAAGATGAAAGAATCCGTTCATTCCAAATCATTTTGTTTTTCCCATCTACAGAGCATCACAAGTTGTTTTGATGTTGTGCATAATTCACTTAATTAAGTTTCTATTTTTGTTCAGTGGCAATTTAAAGGGGTAAGATGTCGGCAAATAGGATGCTAATGATTTCCCTCCCCATGCCAAGAAACAAGCAACTTAAGTTAGTATACTGTCGGTGGTTTATTTCAAGACATTGGTTAAAGAAATCAGTAGTGTGTAGTTCACCAACATCATATCCATTAAAGAAAGAGACCACTTTCTTTTCCCTCACCTCTCTCTCTCTTTCTCCAAGGTAAGAGTAACTATACATTAAAATATAACTTTTGAGTCCATTATCAATATTATTCCTCATTCCCCACAAATTTTCGTTAACATTTTGCGTGTTCTTTCTTAAATAGAAGTTTTGTGCTATGAATATTTTCCAAATTTTGCTCCTCATAAATAAAGCTCTTTCTGCACTTTGCCTCCCTGAGAGTAATATTGATAGTCTGGTGGTAGAGCCTCTCCTCATATCGTATTCCATAGCATGAAATGAAGTTGCACCCTCCCTACCCCTTTATCACCCCAAACTCACATCCCTTCTCTACAAGTTTATATTACCTTACTCCTTCCTTTGTATCCCCCCAAACAATTGCTTTTTCTTCAGCAGTGTAAGCAATTCCCTCCCTGCTAACCCCCCACCCCCCCCAAATCCTCCAGGGCTCCTTCCTGTCTTATGTAAACAAACTCCCTCCCACCCTCCTTCCTTCCTTCACTCCTCTCCCATCCCATCTGCTCACTCCTTTCATTATAATCACCTCTATTTTCACTTACCCTTCACTTTTTTTCAGATGTTGCACCTAGTTCCCTTAAATTATTTCTCACCCTACCACTGCACCTATGCCACTCAAGTTACACGTTTTTATAGAGGTGATTTGTACATCAGCCTACTGTATTCTCCAATTTTTTTCGTTACATTTGTTTTTGTTGAGAGATAATAGGCTAACTTCATTTGTTGAGGGAGTGGTGAGTTGTGCTTACGGTGTTGCTCGTCATAAATCAATATTATACCATTTGGGTAACGTTCTTCACTTTCAGTTGCTGTGGAAATAATGTAATCATATATTATACTTTTTTACTTGTGTTTATCGATGACGTAAGCACAACTGGCCGCTGCCTCCCGCCTTGACGCGTGTTGGGTCTGTTTTCCACAGTACTCTGAGATCTGAGCGCTCCTAAAAGGCTTCCACTAATATTTACAAGGTACGTATTTTTCCCTCGGTGTTCTCTCCATCTCTGCGACGGAAGGGAGGCAAGGAGCTCCCCCCCCCCCCCATCACCAACACATTTCCCTCCCCTTTCCCTGCGACCTTCGAGGAAAAATAATAAAGGTAGTCTTCAAGTCCCAGCAAAAAATGGCCTGAGAATCGTTTTCAGATTTGCACCCTAAGCGTCCCTGTACTGTACAGTGCAGTAGGTGAGAAAATGGAATCCTCATTAGAATATAATAATAATAACAACTCCTGATCCTCTCACCAGAGTCCCCACATGCAGGCCTCCCCAGATTCTCCTTCACCTCAAACACTTGCTGACGTTGAGTGTTCGCTCACTCCTAGAATGGGGGGCGTCATTAGCCTTCTATCATTAATCAAAATCCCACCACCATCACCAATGGGAAGAGGTCCCCCTCTTTCTCATCCTCCCAATTCCTAAGCAACCACAAAAGGGCAAACCTATTCTGATCCTTGATACCTGAATTTTATCCTTAATCCTAACCTGCTAAATTAGCCAAATAAGGCAAAGATTTCCTTGATCCTTTCCTATGAACAGAGTTATCCTAACTCCTCACCCAGAGGGAAAAATTAAGTGTCCCCATGATAGGAAAAATATTCAAAATTATGAATATATTTCCTCCTTGATTTGCAAAGGAACATACTTTACTTCCGTAATCTTAATCCAAAGTCTGATCCATAACCTGGAAATAATGTAAATTCTTGTCCTATCCAAGTTGGAGAAGAGGACTTGGATCAGGATATGAAAAGAAAATATTTTCCCAGCACAAAACATCCCCACCTACTCTTCAACATGGAATGGTAATAGTAAGACCTTGTCAGTCTTTCCCTCTGTATCTGAGACATGTGGATTCAATCAGTTTGTGTGTATGTGTGCACTTTCGTGCACGTGTTTGTGTGCGTGCGTGTGTTTGCAACACTCTCTCGTACCTGGGCCTGAGTGCAGTTCCAAATCTCCCGTGGTAAGTCCCTCTCCCGTATTCCTCACCAACAACCACTACCACCACCACTACCACCACTCCTCTTGGCCCTTTTGCACCATCCCAGCCACTCACTTCCACAGTCCCTCTCCTACTACCCTCCCACACCACCACTCAATCCTCCATCCACTGTTCTTCTACTGAAATTTAATCTCTCCAAAATATTCATATAAAATCACCCTCCCTCTTCTCAAGATTCACCAAGAGAATGACTGATGAGGGATTTACTGAATTCGGGTTTTCCCTGAGTTGAGTAGCCCTCTCTTTCTTTCTCACTCATAATAAATCTGTAATCATCATACCAGTCCCTTGTTAACCAGTGTCACATTTGTGTTGGGTTTGTCAAATGTGTGTGGTGATTGGCATGTGGACCTGTGGGAGTGAGTGTGTGTGGGTGTGTGTGTGTGTGTTCCTGCCCACTAGCACCCAGATCTACAGTTGCTAATGGGTGGGCAAGAGGGGTGTGTACAGTAAAAACCTTGGTAAGTCCGCATCCTTATTCCTAAATCCCCTTATGAATTTATTTGATCTCTCCTGTTGCTTTTCATTTTCTTTTTTAAGAGTTTATGAAATTCCTGTGCTCTCCCAATAGCCCCCTTAAGTCCCAGTACATCCCCTCCTCTTCTTCCATGCCTTGGCTTTCTCCTTAGGAAATCTTAATTAGATGTGTTGGTTTGTCTGCCGTGTGCTTACAGTGTGTGGCTCAGTATAGTATTGTACCAAGGCTTGTTTTTTTTTTCTCACTCTCTTCTTTTCATCTTGTAAGTCTCTAATTATATTTCCAGCCTTATGAGGGCCTGAACCATGTAGGATAGGCTATGGCCAATCTCTCTTGACTTTCTTTTCTCATTACTGGAGACTTTATTATTAATTCAATAAATGTGGTTGCTTTATTTTTCTATCTTCCTTGCATTCTCACCTTTTACACAATATGTCATTTTCAGGATTACTGTTTACTTATTTGGTTAGTGGGGTCTCCTCTTTTGTCAGTAACTGAACAGTACAGTACATAAATGGGCCTCTACATGGATGTTTGTTGTCTTTATTCACTCACTGCTTTCTACATTTCACTCTCCTATAACTATTTCTTTGCAAATTCTTTCCTGTCCTTGTTTTCATACCATTGGCCTCTTTGTGCTTTTTTGTTTACTGTACTAGCACAGTAGCCTACTGTACAGTACTTGCTTCCATCACAGAGTTTCATCTTCCTCACTCCTCTATTGGCTGTCTTTGCCGGTAGCCACACCATTCTTTTTTTTAAGCAATTGTTTTTGCATTTTTCTACGTGCCCTGCTCCCCCATTAAAACTGCATTAATGTTCATTAATGACATACCACAGTTGCACTTTCATTTCTCAATGTCATGATTTTGTAAAACTTTGTACCATATCATCACTTCATATTAAGCTACTGTACTAACTTTTAATCAGGAAAAACACTTTCCAGTTGCATTCTCTTTGGATATTAATATTATTCAGTATACCTGTAGGTCGGGTGAAATACATTTCTGGTTGCATTTGAGAACTAATAATAATGTATGAGAAGCACTTTAAATCATGGAAATTCTCCTTCATGTGTTTCAGTTATCAGACATGTATAATGTTAATACAATATTACAACAATAATAGTCCATGACCATTGAGTGATAGTCTACATAAGAATGGCTTTAAGGATCACTATTTCAGAGCTCATACCATTTAAAACATTTATAATTAGCTATATATAAATATAAGTTGGCAGCCTTTTCGACTGCTTCCCTCTTCCTCCGTGTCTTTTATTTTCTCTCCACACCTGAGCTTGAGTCTGGCTTACTTATTTTCCCCATAACTGTCAGATGATGCTTTTGTCTTCACCACACCCACTTCCCACCTCATTTACTCTCTTCCTTTCCTCCACACTTGCTGTCTTTTGTTTCCCTTGGCCTTCCAACTTATGTTCTTCCATATCTATTCTCACTTTCCTGTTGGTTGCCTGTACTGTACTGTACTGATACAGTACAGTACTTGCTTCCATTTTTCTTAATATTATAGGAGGCATTATAATATACAGGTACCAACAAATTGACAGCTTCTGATTTCTCAAAACTGTGCCACAAACTATACCATCCTCAATTTGAAAGTTTCCAGACACTATTTGGCTGAATTAGTAATTTTCATTGTACAGCAAACACAATTATTAACCTCATTTAAGTTGTAGGGTTGTGTGTACAGTACTCATATTTCTATACATTCAGCCTCACTCACTCACTCACCTTCTTTCTGTTAGGTTTATTTGCACATTGTTTTGGTATGTTTCATTCCTATATGTAATCCGTGATATGGTTACTCGTATAAAGGTACCTCTTCTACGCTCCTTTTCCCTACATCATCGTATATATTTCCCCAGCTGCCTTAACTGATGTTGTGGCATGCTTCTAATTGCCATGCTTCTTTATTCTGTTCTCCCCTGTTTAATAGTTTTCTTCTCTCAGTCTTAATAGTCTATGTCTCTTGTATAAGTCTGTTTACTTTTAGATGGTTGTTGTTTTATCCTTTTTTTATTCCTTTTTCTCTGCCTCTTCATTTTATGTTCTGCTTCTGTACTCTAGTCTTGCCTGGTTCTCTGCCTCCATTCTCACTGTTATTGTACTAAGTTTAGTGCCTCTATATAATTATACAGTACTCCACTCTGGGTCAACATCTCGTATCCAGTTGTTTATCAAGTACTGTACATAGCATTAATGGTGTATATTATGACTGTACAAAGTGCTCTACCTGCTACACAACACAGTTCAGTTACAAGAACTTCTGGGCCAACTTTATCCCTGGTTCAGTTTGTCCTTTGTTTCATTCCTCTGGTACTGAACCAAGTAACAATACAAGTGGTGGGAGGATAATAGAATGGGAAAGGCATGGAGGCAGAGTTGATGTTTGTTCTGATTTTTATGAAATTTAATTTGGTTTATTTAATTATACTGTATAGGTAAAAGCTTAGGAAGGAACTGTGCCTCGTTCCATCTTGTTTATTCACTTTCCCTTGCTTTCAAACTCATCGTCATTGCCCATAACCCACTTCCAACTTACTACTGGATACTTATTGAAACTGTAGATTATCTTTTTGTATGTATATATTACTTCTGCTTTCACTTAAACTTTTTTTTTTTTTTTAATTCATTTCCTCTGCTTTTACTTTGATTTCCCTTCCAGCCTCTACATTCAGATATGTTACTCTAATCATAAGAATAACAATAGCATTTGGCTTCTTTAATTTGATCTTTATGTTGATGATTTTCATGTTCAAATACTGATGTCTACCACACCATGTATTTCTTGTTGGCTCTGTGTATACTGGAGAATCATGTGGCAGGGAGTTGGTGTCAGTGTCATTGCTTGTATTAGCATTGTTTTTTTCCACCGCTCTGTTCTCTTCTCACACACACACACACACACACACACACTCAGTCACTTACTCGCTCACTCGCTCACTCACTCACACACTCACTCACTCACACACTCACTCACTCACTCACTCACACTCACTCACTCACTCACTCACTCACTCACTCACTCACTTACTTACTTTGTGTCCATCATCTCATCCCACACCTATACTTGGGTAGTGTTGGAGTCATTACTTAGCATATTGGGAGTCAATTTACATTAATACTGTACATTGCCTGAAAGAGTTATATGTACAGCCTCAGTATTGATGAAGTTTTTCTTTCCTATGTATGGCCTGCACTTATTATTGGAAAATTACTGCTAACATGTTTTTTTAGTTAATGTACTTTTATATACAACTAAATGAATTTGACCTGCTCATCTATTAATATCATGTTATTTTCGATCAATATATTTAATTATTAGCTGACTAGTGCACACCAACACTGACAAGTAAAAGTAAAAATGCTGGAAGAGAATCTGACCATATATATATCTGTAATGTTATGGAGTTGTTGTCAGCTGTTGCCCTCCCCTCTCTCATCTCTTTGGCTTGCTTGTCTCTCACTGTAATCTTTCATGCTTAGTTTTTATTTAATCATTAATCATAATTTTTCACCATCTTTGCCATCTTTTAATTGCTCTCATCACTTACTGTTACTGTAATATTTCTCTCTGTCTTAATTTTCTTGAATTGTCCTATGTTCTCTCATTTTACTCTTAATTTGACTGCCTCATTACCTTTATTTTAGATTCGTTTCCTTGTCTCATTTACTGTACTTATATATCTAGTCTTCCAAAATCCATTCTGAGTCATTCCTATTTTTCAGTCTCCCATTCTCACTTGAATTATCTTATGCAATTTTCTTTTAACTATATAACACTGTCACTCAAGTTCATCATCATCATAACTCAGTCATTTGATTACTGCGTTAATTTCATATCCTGTCTATTTAGCCCTTCTCCTTTGAACATTTTCTCCATATCACCTTTCTCATCCCTTCCTTGTATTCTTTATAGGACTGACTACTTTATTCTTTACATTTAATACTCTTCATAGTCTTTATCTTTCCTTCATCCAACTCTCTACACCCTCCCTCATCCACCTTATCCAGTGTCACTTCCTAATCCAGTATACCTCATTTGTATCCAACATCCAAGTGTGGGCGGAGTGATCTAGCCTCTTCATCATCCTATTATCCTTGATGTGGGCCATGTCTACACCCTTAATCCTTAATCCTAATCCTCATTCCCATAACCCCTTACCCCGACCCTCCGCCACCCCTACGGCCGCCCCCCCACCCAAAACCTATCCGAACACATAGTCCACTGAAGCCAGTGATGCGGCACGTTCGAACGCGAGTGAAAATGAGGCGCAAGCATAGGCGCCCAGCGAGCTTCGTCGAGTGGTCATTATAACAGGGTGCTGGGCACTCAAATATGTTGATGGTGAGAGGTGCCTTATCTCATGATGGATCTCAAATATTGCTACCAAACGTATGAGCCTCTTGGCTCTTTCAATAAAATAACAATAAGAATTTAAATTTACTGTGTGTGTGGTTGACAGCATCATCTTCCACGGTCCTAAATACATCCCGAAACTCCGAGTTTTTGCGCTCATTTGAGCCCTTAGTTTCCTCCTTGCCTGTTCATTCTGGGTGCTGTAATTGACCAAAAATATAAAAAATATATATATATATATATATATACAGTATATATACTGTATATAAAAAAAAAAAACTCGACGAATGGTCTTGAAACTGCTCTGCAGTATCAAAATTTAATTATTATTTTATGCGTTACCTTGTCAATGGCCGTGTGAAGCTCTCAGTGTCTAATGTATACACTGTATATACTGCACATAGTACCTCTATTAGTAAAGCATGTGCTGTTCTTATATAAGTATTGGCTCTTTCTTTCATTTACAATACACTAATATTTCAAAGAGCCTCAGATCTAAAATACTGTACTCATTTTGAGATCCAGAGAGAATGATAAAGTGTAATAAAATGTATGTTTGTACTTCTACATATCCACACTGAAGTGACCTTGACGTGTGGACTATGCTTCCCTCTCCAGCGTGGAGAAGCTGCAGTAGTGGTGGGTGTAGCGCGGGCGTGGGGCGGCGGCGGCGCGAGGGCGGGGTGGGGGGTGCCGGGCGCTGCGCCAGACACCAGTCATAACCGTGCGGCCCCTTGTCTCCCCCAGCATGGAACTGCACAAGGCCCAGCTGGATGTAAGTAAGGGCGGGTCTGGGTCTGGGTCTGGGTCGGGCCTGAACCCCAGTGCCATCCCTCTGGCCCAGCTGCTCAAGAACCCTCAGGCCCTCAACGCCTTGTCCTCCCTCACCGGCCTGCAGGGCCTCACCTCCCTCTCCTCCCTGCTGGCCCCAGAATCCTCCCAGGGCCTGGCCGGTTTGGCCGCGGCCTCGCGCCACAACAAGGGCTACCAACCCAAGATGCGTACCCAGGCCTCAGTCCATCAGCCCGCTAATGGCTCCCCCAAGGAGAACAAACGCAGCAAGTTCGCTCCCTACTAGACCTCCTCCCGCTCCCCCCCGCCGCAGAGTGTCCTCTCCTCCACCACCACCACTACCACCACTACCACCACCACCACCACGACCCCGGCGTCCTCACTCCTGTGTCCTGGCCCGGCCCGCCCCGGCCACCCCACTCCTCAGATCTAACAGGGGCTGCCCTCCTGCTGCCCGGGGGGGATCGTGACCTCCCTGGCGGCTGGTGGGCAGGAGCAGAGGTGGTAGGGGGTATATCTCCCCTGCTGCCTCATGCCTCCTCAACAAAACATATCAGTTAGGACAATTGACTCTTTGTTTCCTGTTGTTTTTTATAATGCATCGAGCAGATGCTGAGGAAGGCATATTTGCATTGTCACAATTTTCTTAATAATAATTATAGAGTAATAATAATAATCCTAGTTTTCTTGTAATAGTCAGCATGGTTACTCTTGTCAGTAAACGTGGCTCATCTGGTGACAGGCTAGGCACAAGTGACTCCAGTCGTAGCGAAATTTTTTGAGAATACGACCCCTATAGCCAGAATGGCAAAGTTTAGTTAGTATGGTCCCAGGTGAAGCCGTGCACTGTTGCCAGATTTTATGCCTCCATAATGTTAGCAGCGCGCCGAGCCAGTGTGGTTGTGACAGCTCGGACTTAGTCATTTAGGATAATGGCATTAATACATATTTAAATGTGTATTTTCCTTCAAGCAGTTCGTGTGGGTACAAAACTCCTCTCTTTAATTTTATTCCTCCCTTTTTGTCATGGAAATTGTATGACTTGTACAGTTTTGCAATAAGTTAATTGTCTCTAGATGATACTGGTGTTCCATCGTAAGCTCAACATGTCGATGTTTCTTCCACTAGATATTAAACAAATGTAACGTTTGAGGAAGAAACGCGCCTTTCATTCCAATCCTCTCCTTTACCTGCCCTGAGGGAACATCAGTCCCATCCTGCCACCACCACCACCACCCTCCATCATTGGGGAGAGCCTCCTGCCACATCCTGAACCTTGTACCACAACAACCAACACAGGGGAGCAACCTGCCACCTCCTCTACCAACATCCCTCCTGAGTGGTCGAGCAACTGGTCCCCTTCGGCAGCATTTATATAATACCAATTGGGCTGATTCATACTTTCTGCTAAAATAATGTTTATTTTACAGCAATATCCTGTGGGGTGCTCTGACTGGATGATGTACACCAGCCATCTTACTACACATGGACTCAAAGTGAGATAAACTTTATATCTAAATTCTGTGATAATTGAAATCCACTTTGTTGTTACAAATATGTAGCTCATCCTGCTGTTTCCGATAATTGAACTACAGTATGATCTTTCCAAAAACTTAATTTAAAATTGTAAAATTTTGATAAAGTTGAATGAACATAAAATTCAAAATTTCCTATTTTTTTTTTCTTTATTTTTTTTTTTTTTTTAAGAGTGTACTATATCAGTCAGAAGCCCCACAGAAAGTCTAAAGACATATAAGCTGTATACAAAGATAGAGTTAAATTGGTTGCCCAGTTTTTGAAATACTGCCGAAGGGTGCTGGGTATTTAAAAAGCAAAATGTGAGGTTAGACCGAGAGACTCACAAAACTTCGGGGCAGAAAATGTTGACCCCCGTGGCTCACTTGGTCCGTCAACACCCCAACAGGTAAGTTCCCCTCCCACTGCCACCCTCAAGCAAGCGTCTGTCACACAAGCACACTTTCCTTCGTCCACCGTTACATGTCCTCCATCTCTGGGTTTAAGTATGTAGGTGTTTATCAAGCCTCTGACAGTGAGCTGGAGAGCAGAGGAAAACCCTTAATTTGGTCAGAGAACAAAGGTAAAATGTGCAGGTGTGATACCCGCTGTCATCATTCACCTGGTGCAGTAAAACTTCCATCCTTGGCTAGCCTGTCATGTGTGTGTGTTTTGCAACAAACAGCACATACACAAATATACAACATTGGTAAATTACCAGGTTATTAATGAAAATTAAATACAGTTGTACCTCAGTTACCAGGCAAAATTGCTTACATAACCCTACTGCCTAAAGAATTATTCCATTACAGGGACTTTATAACCCCCCCAATCTTTACTGCACCTCGGCCAACTTTTGACTTCTCGCGGTATAAAACTTATTGGTACTCCTTCAATGTTGTCACTTGTACAATATTAATATGTACATAATATAAACTACTGCACCAATACCTGTAAAGCAAAATCACAGTGTTATTTGCCATAAGTTAGGAGAAGAGCCAGCTTCACAAAGTTGGAGTAAACTTAGAGGAAAGGAGGGAGGAAGTGATGCCCGAATTTACAACTCACAAAAAAAAAAAAAAATAATAATAATAATAATAAATAATAAAAAAAAAGAGCCTTATTGGATGCTACACCTCTTTGAGAAACGGTATTTCTCCCACAAAATCGTACTGCATTAGACAAGAAAATTATGTGCAGCCAAGAGGCACATGAATAGAGATGATTGTATATATTGTTGCACTGTGTATTGACAACTGTTGAATTGAGATTGATGCTAAATATGACATGTTTTTGATGGAACAGGAGTGTGACCCATTGGGCCAACTCTTTATCAATGAGGTTTTACTGCACTAATGTAATTTTCTGACCCATTCCCTCAATGAAGATAATGGTACTGTTTAATATTGGTCTGAAATGGTAATACATGTACAATAATATTTTTTTTTTTTTTTTTTTTTCATCTTTCCCTGATATATAGCATTCAAACTTGACTATTAAATCCTTTATTTACCTGAAAGTAATGTAAGAACAAATATACCCAAAGGGAAATAGATAATTTATAATTAAAATTTGACATTCTGTGCTTGTTTTGATCACAGTTGATGAGGTGCCAGTTTTCACATTATGATAAAGTAGCTGTGAAGTTATTATTGCAGTACATTTAACTTGAAACAATAACTCAGTGTAGTATATTGATTAAATCTGGTTATGACTGATAAGGTTAGTGAATATAAGGATTCTTGTGTGACCGGATCAAAATGGAGGGAATGGCTTGATAGATATACAAGATTAAGAACAAGATAATTATAATTACTGTACCAATACTATTATAACCTGACTGAATTCTAGAAAATGTGTAATGCACTTGCACACATGTAAACTTTGTGATCACCAAAGTCTTACTGGAAGAAAAAGATGCCTTAAGGTAATTGGCAACAGTGTATAGTGCCTCTACATAAATGTGGCACCAGTATCCGATTACAGATCGGTCTATGATGTGAATGGCCTGATTGGTTACTTCTGTTCACTAGAATGTAAAACCAAACCTTAATTGAGGTGGATCTTTATGCCTGGTTGAATCAATTACAAGTGCCATCCATACCTTCTGCTAAAACAACACCAATCACTACTATCAATAAGTGAGGATGATGGCATAATAATGTCTCATTTTTGAAGTGGCAGAACATTTAATTATAGTTTGGAAATTATTAACATGACGGGAATCTCCATTCAGATTATTAGTACATGCCAGTTACTTGCTGGTTCCATCAGAAACTGGGGTAAGTTAGATAAACTGCAGCCTGGATTATTATCATTGTATATTTAAGGCAAGTGAATCATTTTCATTATTTGGAATTGTACTAGAATGATTAAACATGAGTAACAATTATGTGATGATAAACATATTTTTGGGTAGGTGTTTATTGTTTGTGAATTGTCTTGTACAATTTTAGGATGGTGAGGGAAGTTGATGGAGCCCCTCTGTTTCAGGATAGCGATGGAGACTGCTGGACTGGGCATGGCTGGAGTGGGGTATCAGTACGTCGCACCCAATCACATTGTGCGCGCTCCCATCCACTGATGCGGCCACCCGCTAGCCACCCGCATCCCAGCCGGCAGCACGAGACTCCCGCCCACTCCCACCCCACCCTCTCCCACCCACACAGCCAGGACGTTCCACCCACTGGCCTCTCGCACTCCACTTTCACCCACCCACCTCCACAACCCACCCTCATACATGCACTCCACCATGCCCCGGACCTTTCACCCACTACCCCCCACCCACACCCAAATCTCACCCACCTTCATCCTGTCCTCACTCACATACCCCACCAACACCCTGCCTACCCCAGTCCACATCCTACCCTCACACACCAACACCACCACACCTTCACTGGGCTACCTGTGGGCCATACAATAATTCAGTTATCAGCCCAGCCTGCTCAGCCTTGCCCACAGCCCCAAGGCCCGCTCTCACCCTTTATCCCACAGTATTATGTGGCTGGAAACTAACATGCCCACTAGTGTATTTGGATGGGGTGTGAGCGGGATGGGAGCTAACACAGTGTGGGGTTGAACACTTTACCACAATTTAATCTTATAATTAATACTCTTGGTGTTCCCAGGGACCAGTCAGTCAGTCAGTCAGTCAGTCATACTAGTCATCAAACCAGTCTCTAGTCAGGTATCCATTAAACTGGTAATCAAGGAAGTAGACTGGCCAGCAGGAAAAATTCAAGGCCTGAATGTTGGTCCCTGGAAAAAAATGTGTAGCTCAGTGTACAATAATTTTCACTTCCCATGTTATAACTTTATTTTGTATTCGATATCCCGACGGCCACACACACACTAATTTGCTCAAGACCAGCACATGAGTGGGCCGGTCGGCACCCTGTAAAGTGTGACTGTGATAAAAACTGAAGTTAGCCGTACACACAAAAACACACACACACTCGTCAAGCCGATTTTTCTACGTTGCTTCTAAATGCATTGGGGGTGGGAAAAGGAGGTGGGGAACTAGATAGTAGTTTTTAAAGAAAGGAAAAGATAGTAGATTATAAGAGGGAGTAAGCAATGGGACAAAACAGTAAGGGAAGTAAAAGACAAAGACCAGAGACTGAAGTGATTGCTGGGATAGCATCAAAACTCCAGTTGGTGTGGAAGTGAATGATGCTAATTTTTTCCCATATGAAGATAGTGTGGGCTGGCGGGTGAAGCACCTAAGGAGGAAGCACCACCCTCTTCGGTAAATGGTCAATCATATAGCTGAGCTTATTTTAGATTTAGTATACTGATATAAACAAAGGAACTTAGTATTCTACTGCTGTGTACACATTTAGAGGTGTTGTTCCGTAGACAATTTCTGAATTTTATAATCTCGCATATGAGTTTATAGAATGCCTCTGGTAACTAGGTGTTGGTAAAAGTATTATAAATATTTCTATCTTGAAGCTTTAGATGTTTCCTGTTAGGATGGGAAAATGAACAGTATTTTCTTATGCTTACCTTTCACCTTTCTCACTTCAAGGAGCTCCCAGAGGCTTCAACAGGGTTTTGTAAAAGACAATATTCATCAGTACGTATGTGTAGCTCTAGGGTAGGAGGGGGCTGTTTCGGTAAGTGTAACCTCCCCAACCCCATCACCCACTCTTCTTTGAACCCCCCTACCCTGGGTTAGTAGGTACAGGCTGCCCACTGCCCCATATATATCTCCTTCCCCTTCTTTCCCCCAAGTGAAAATCTGCCTGCACGGATTACCTGATAAAAATTCTATATTATCAAGCCCCAGTGTGTGAGGTTGTGTGCGTGCACTTAGCTTGTGGAGGAATTTGTTGAAAACTCCACCCTAGATGTTGCCTTGTAGATTCCCAATGTCTAAAGAGAAAATCAGCACATAGATTTTATGTGTAGAATTGTAGTATGGAGAGAGCAGCAAGCAAATAAAGACATGTTGATGGTTGTGATAAACTTACAAGTTGTAAAGTTTATGGGGACATCAATTGTTGTGTTCCATGTGTTGTTGAGTCAGCTTTCCATTCTGTTATCTGTGTTGAAGTGTACAGAGAGCAGAGTGCTGCTTGAGACATTGTGGAGTATACTAAATAATCTCTGAGCCTGGTGTTCAGTTGAAATGCAACACCTGGTGTGGAGTTCAACGTAAGTACAGTCACGGACAAAAATTTGTTCTGATATGATAAGAAAGTACATGAAGCCTCTGAATCAGTGGAGCATTACTATTTGTTGATAATAGTAACCTTTAACTTGACATACATAGCTTTATTATAAGGAATACATTATGTGGAACTGTACTTTCTTTAACAAGTTAGGAATAAGTTGAGGAATTAAATTCTTGCCATGACTGTACCACCCAATGGCCTTGATTCCATCTTTCTCCTCCCATCAGTCCCAACTCTTCCCTTATTAGGTGTTGCAGCAGCCCCAGCCAGCCCTGCCCACTAGCTTGGGGTAGGGCAGGGCGGGATCACCGGGACAGCCCCCGCCAAGCATTTACGGTTTACATAGTCCCGTGTGTGTTTGTCTCGTGCGGTTGGGGAACGAGGCCCAACTGGCAGTCTAGTCAGATGTGTGCCAATTGTTTAATTTATTGTTTTCATATGGCATGTCATTAATATTTTTATTTTTCATCATACCGTAGTCTATGGTGATACACACGTTTTAAATTAATTAGCTCCTTATTATGGCGTTGCCACAATGTATAGACTTAGAACAACGTAATTATACAGTTTCTTACGAGTCCCAGAAACCCACCCTTGAACTTACAAGACATCCCCCCTCCCCTTTACAAGACCACGTCCTCCCCTCACCTGAAGTCGACCAAGTGTGGTGATGTGCTGTGGTGACATACAACCCAGCACCATCACCACCACTACTACCACCACCACCACCACCACCACCACCACCAGTAGGACACAGCCACCCTGCCAGTACCCCTCACAACCCACACCCACCACACCACTTTTTAGTGGTAGTCAACTATACATACCAGCAACTTAGTACTGTATCAGACTAATTTACTACATAAAGTACAGTCTTAACCAATTATACAATACCATAATATTATGCTACCAGTGGTGGGCTGTTCATACCAGCCAACATAATGCTTGGTTTAATCTGGCTGTAGTCCTGGTTGCACCACACCTATTATTAATAGTAGCTGACTAGTCGTAGAAACCTAATGCTACCAGGTTTTGTCATGCCTTACAGACCTTGCTGATTGTGACACCACATTACCCAGTCATGAATTAATATACCAACTTAAAACTACAGGACTTGGCTACGTCATGTAGTCTTGGTTGATTACAGACTGTGGTAGTAAGAGGAGCCTCCATCACACAGGCATTATAGATATTTACACATGCATGTAGTGTGGTGAGGTGTGGTGTGGTAAGGAGGACACTGGCCAGGGGACCAAGGTACTAGTTGCACCTGGTGGCCAAAGGAGGTACTAACCAATATGGGGGAAAGTTTTTACTGACCTCATGACCCCACCACCTCTCAGTAGCCTCTCATTACCCCAACACCAAGACCTCTAGATCCTTCTAACGTAGCTGGCGGATAAAGGAAAATTGCACCGCAGATCGCTGGAACGTAAAAATGTCATTCCAGGCGGGCTTGGTTACCCCCTCGCCTCTTCCCTCGATCCACCACAAATGATGAGCCTTTCGAGGTATATTTTCTTTTTTATTATTATTGAATCTTGGAGCTGTGAGAGTGAACATTGCTCAGTTTTACGCAAAGCGAAATTCTGTACCTTGTGACTTACACTGAGCGTGATGCAGTAGTTGGGTAAAATAATTTGAGAGAAATGAAAAAGTATATTATAAAAGTTCTTGAATGTTTCTAAATGTTTTTGTAATTTTTTGTACCAGGGATGATTACAAACTAAATTAAGGTGTTGGTGTCTCAGCTGTGGGATATGGGCAGTGATGGAAGGGGGATGTTGAGGAGGCATGGAATAAAAATAAAAAAAATCTCCTATTTTTCCAAGTCAAGGAAGTAGTGTCATGCTGAAGTCCCCCCCAATGGAGGCCCACCCAACGCTTATATTTCCTCTATGAAATGAAACTTAAATGTTGAACTGAGCATATCAAGGCATACCAGGGAAGGACTCAAGATGCACACACACACTTGCCTATTTACCCCATCCCCTGCCCATGACTGCCTGTGCCACCTTAAGAGCAAAGAGTGACTTGTATCTTTAGCAAACTGGTCACATCAGAGGGTTTGTAAAATATTGCAGTGGATCACTTGGTTATATATTTTTATTTATTTATTTATTTAATTTTTTTTTTTTTTTTTTTTTTGCTAAGGCTGTGGAGAGTTGATATACATAGCAATATTCAGCTAATTTATATATGCATAAATGAATATCTATGTATTAAGTATTTCTGTTGCTATCATATTGTTAATTTGTTAAAAATGGTTAGGTCATAAGATGCGGCTGGTGGAGCTTGGAACCTCAAGTAACCATGGAAAGGAAAGGAGAGGACATCATTGGGGGGAGGGAAAGTTGAAGATGGATCACACTACTGTACTCCAACTTCCGTCCCTTCTCTCCCTGTTATCCCCTTCACCCTTCACCCATAGGTTCCTTCTGGTTCCACACCCCACCTGACTTGCTCTGATGCAGTATTAAGGCCTTGGCTTAACTAGAGATATAGAGTTGACAGTTGTGATGGCCTCTGACGCAAAACCCCAGCCGCTGTCAGCCCTTTTAATTATCCACTTATTTCTGTTGACTCTTCAACTTATTCTCTTGAGATCCCCACGAATCCCGCAGTTTAGTATTTATTTTTGCCTAAGGAAGGATTATATATAATGAAGGTAGAAGGAAAAATCTCAGGGCAAACAACCAAATCCGTTTTGCGTTTTTTTCTTTGTCTTTTTTCAAATAAGTTCTAGTTTGGGCTTGTAGTGGGAAAATCTTCCCCGAGTGGTGCCCGGGGTCACTGGTGGGGCAGGCCAGGCCGGCTCCTCCATCATGGGTCAGGGGCTCTGGAGGATAGGTGGCAATATCACCCTTAAGTTATGACCAACTTAAGTAACTTTGATTTTATATTAATATATACATATAGTATACTGAAGTGATTTATCTTTGACATGTTTGAACAAAGGTGATGCTGAACATATATTTTAGGACTTTAAATACTGTACCTTGAAATATAAATTGAAATATCTTGCCTTCTGTGACTTGTGATTAGAAGTAATACTTTCAACTCTCGATAACTAAGAGCTATGTGCCTAAATTTTACAAGCAATTTAGCCTTATCAACTTCTACTTATTCTGAAGTAGTATTAAGCACTTCCATTGGTATATCTTTCATCATTTACATTTAAAACTGACAGAAATTTTATTAGTGAATCTGTAGTACTGTATATGCATTTGTTGAACTGTAGGTATGATGATCATGATACAGTATATATTTATAAGAAAGGAAATGACCACCCTCGCCCCACACCCCGGCCAGGCTGGCCCCTCCGGGACTCTGCCAATCACCCGCCTATTCCTCTTGTGTTCAGATTCACTTCTGTTGGAAGAAAATGTCACCCGACCAACCTCCACCACACACACAAAAAAAAAATACAAAAAATATAAAAAAATTTCAAGCAAACCTGACCCGACCTGACCCACCGCTCACTCTCCATTACATCCCTTCTCGCTCTCAGTATTTGCCTTATTATGGAACTAAACAGGGTCGTACAGTGTATTACATTAGACACCAGTACACTTAAATATCATATGATGTCTTTCAGTGCCCTTTTTTCCGATTCAGACTAAACGGCGGTGTTTTGGCTCGACCGTAGGACCGATCTTGTGCTTGGGAAAAAAAACTCTCGGAGGCCTGTGTGGTCGACCCCCAGGCCGGGAGGTTTGGCCAGCCCTTACCCTTGTGTCTCACCATTACCTTACTATCCTCTCCACCAGCCAGTACTGTGCCAGACTCCCTACCCTTTTCCCCCTTTCCCACTGCAAGTGAGGCAGAGGGAAGGAGAGTGATAGACTGTATCCATGTTTGTGAGGGAGTTTTACTCTTTAAATATTGAACACTGAGTCATCACTGCAGGCACTCATAACTCTAAGATATTAAATATAATGGCAATTGGTTATGTAATTTTTTACAGCTTTTTTTTTATATTATACATGTCATTGAAGTGAATGTCATGTATCAGTATGATGCATACTGGCTAGTGAAATTTTATAATGGTTATCGTTTATAGTAGTACTATGTGCCCACTTTTGGGTAGCAGTCAGTTGTTGAATGTTTATTCATTCACTACCATTTGTACAGTGTTGTTTGTTATCTTCAAGCCCATGGTTAAGGCACTGTGATGGTGTTTGTGTCTGATAGTTTGACTTATGTGACAAGTTAGCTGTCTTAGATGTCTGGTAATGCACCTGTGCTGGATGGAGATGGGTAGGCATGGGAAGGTGGGGCCAAGCAGGGCAGGGCAGCCAAGGGAGCGCCCGCACACACACAAGCACGCGGCAGCCTTGTATATCGGTGAAAAAAGTGAAAAAAAATGACAAAAAAAACTTTCAAAGCGTTAGCAAGTTACAAATACTAGTCAAGTGGTGGGGGGGTCACCTTGTGTCCCCCCCCACCCCACTGTGTACCGGGGGAAACTGTGTATCAGACGCAGAGTTAACATATCATTGTTCTTAAACGTGTCACATGTTGGCGTGTAGTTTATTAATTAGCTGTAAAAATACATAAAAAAAAAAAAAAATACGATTATGCTCTTGACGACGGCAAGTCTCCCTTCCCCCTACATGGAGAGAACTTATAACAGTATTACGTAAGTGCCACTGACTATACTCACACATGTTACCTTAGTGCCAACTCATATTTGGATGCCAAATCTTACAGAGCTAGTTTAGACCATGAGGGGAGAGGTTGACTGCCGGGTGAAGGGCAGCGGGGCGGGGCAGAGAGGAAGACGGAACAGTTCCCCCTTCCCACTAATTGTCGGGGGAGTGTTTTCCGTGGGTCCCAGGTGATGATGGTGGGGACCCAGGGGTATATATTGCTACCTCCTTCCTGCCCTCCCTCACCCACAGTGTTCAGGGCAGGCAGCCAGACAGAGTCTAAGGCTGTGGAGTACAATACACGAACCCTGGATCTCGACTCTCACCTCATACCCATTCTGGCATAAATTACCTTAACTCCACCCAAGCCAAATGATGTCACTACTTAGACAAATAGATAGCCAAGTGTCTGTACTGTGGCAAACTCAGAGAGAGGGTATATATAAGAAATTAAAAATCCGGATGGTTCCAAGAGTGTGTAGACAAGAGACAAGGGTTTGTTGTGTTGTTGACAGCCTGAACACACTGATTAAGCCTGCGCCGGTGGAAATGTTGCTCGTACAATCAATAACGTGGGTGATTGAGAGCCCACACCCCCCGCCCCCCTGCTAAAAGTCTAATGAAAAAAAATAAGAAAGTGTTTCACAGTTTTAATGTTATGGCAATAAATATTTCGAGGATGTAAGCAGTTAATGATTTTTTATTGATTGTGTATGTGTGTCTCATCCGACACAAGTATTGTTTGAGTTTCAATAAATCATTATATTGACAGTTGCTTTCTCTTCATCCCCTAGAAATGCTAGAATATAATTTTAAAGTTAGAGTCGATACAAAGAGGTAACCCAAACTGTTATCCAGTCTAAAAGACTCCACATACAAGGAGACACTGGCAAGAATGTTTGCCAACAATGGAAAAGGGTGTGCTGAAATGACCAAAGTTTTATGGTTGGATATTTGGTGAGTTACCAATACAAAAATGTTTCCACTCAAGTGGCATTGTATGTAATACTAATGTTAAACCAAATACTTAGGTTTCTTATTTCATATTTATTTGCATTTTACAATTTGTATGGCAATGGTAAATTTGATAAAACAGACTTGGCTTAGTTAAAGATGTAGCCTGTGATAAGAGAGAGAGACAGGAGGGTTTCCATGTGGTCCATCATACAAAGTTGCCAGTATTTACATCCACTTAAATAGTTTTGAGTGTTCCCATAGCATAGTAGTCAACGTGTTTGCCTTTCAAACTTTTTTCTTTCTTCAAAGCTTGCTATTCCTCCTATCTTCTATGGTAGTATATTATGGCCCCAGTCACTGCGTTACCATGAATAATTTCTTATAATTTAGTCACTGTCTCATTGTGGATCATATTTGCTGAGGGATCTATGCACTAATAAGAGTACTACACACACCCCAACTATAATATTACAGAAAAAGTTATTAGAGCTCCGTAGAGCCTTGAATCTTTCAATACATGGGACCTAAAATGCATGTTGTTCTTCCAAATGTGACATTTGTAATATACAAGGAGGGAACTGTGTGTGATTGCAACAGGAAAATGGAATTCCCATCTCAGTCTTTTTCCATTCAGTAACATTGTTCATCCCACAGCATTGCAGTTGAAGATGTATTGTGTTTGGAAACTCCAGGTACAATGAATCACTTCCACTCTGTAGTCCCAATTTATATGCCTCTCTAAGGATATTATAACTAGGTTCCAGTAATGACAAAAAGGCTGGGATTACTAACAGGAAAATGCAAAAGAAATTTAAGTAAGATAATGCATTCCTCATCAATCTCCTCCCTTTTTCTATACTACCGTTATCATCATAATTTATATCACCTACTAGGACACCCAAGCCCTTATCTTGACTGACAATGATGATAATTAAGTGGGAGACCGTGATGAAGGCCAGAGCAAAGATCAGGGTTAAACACTAGAAGTAGAGGAAGAGATCAACTCCAATCACTGTAATATGCAGTTGGGTCATATGACGATCAGCAGCAACAAGGAACACCCCCGAGATGATGGTTGTTAGGTATGAGATTAAGGCCATGGTTGGATGATGATATACTTACACAGGTTGGTTCATACATAGAAAGTGTAGCCTATATTAGCCTTGGTTTACACTGTATACCTTATGTACACTCCTTATTTCCACAATTACACTCCTTGTTTCCTTTTATCCTTTTCTTCTCACTGTCATTTATGATTCTAGGTTTACTACCCCGGCCCCATACAGAAGAGATGTAGGGACTATAGTCAAGATCCAGCAGAAACAGAGGTTTGGTTTTAAGGGGGGTGGAAGCTAAGAATTTATTGGTAAGATAAAAATATTTGAAAAATGTTTGAACAGTTTGTGGTTTATCTTATTACAGTATATGTTTACTACCCTTCATAAAACTTCACTATTCGTGGTTTATCTAAGAATATGTTTACAATATATAACCACCATAAGGCCCGGGACACACGGGCGCTTTGTGGTCGCCACGTAAGAACCATACACAGTAGGTCCTAGTGGGGACGTGGCTTCCCATAGGATTCCATTGTTTGGAAGTGAACCCCAACACACGAGCGAATGTGTCTGCGTTTGTGGCCAGGAGACTCTGATCCCCACCAGTCTGGATCTTGAGTTAAACCCCAAATCACCATTATCAGTCAGGCAGTCACGCAAGGACTATAATTATACTCGTGTGGTTCTTACGTGGCCACCACCTAAGTGCCCGTGTGTTCCAGGCTTAAAACTTCATTAGGCCTACTCGTGGTTTATCTAAGAATTATGATTACTACTATTACGGTGTGACATCTTCACTACCCATACAGGGAAGGATTATGTCACATCGCCCGTTATGTTTAGTAGAAAAGTGTGTTAACATCTTCACTAGTAAGTAGAAGATGATTACGGTGTGACATATCTTCACTACACATACAAGGAAGGATTATATCACACCGTCATTATGTTTTGGTACAGAAGAGTGTGTTGACATCTTCACTATTATTAGGTAGAAGATGTCACAACTTGAGTTTGCTTTTCCTCTTGTGATTAATCTGATTACGTGCCTCAGTCAACCCGGCGGGACTAGAGACGTAACACCACCAACAATAAAACTTCACTACTCGTTATTTATCTATGACTTATTAATTACTATATACCTACCATAAAACTTCACTACTCGATCTTGAAACTAGCTATTACTTCTATCACACATTAATTTCTTGTACTGTTCACCGGCCACTGTCTTGATGATTATATATATAGCTAAGGAGTCAAATTGATCATCATTAAGAGGTTTTGTCATCTTGTTAAGGGGGTGTGGGAATAGGGGATAGGCTTGGGGGGTGCGGGAGTAGGGGACAGGCTTTTGGGGGGTGCGGGGGTAGGGGGATCGACAGGCTTGGAGGGGTGGGGGTGGGTTAGGAGGTGCGGGAATAGCTAGGGACAGGCTTTCTACCCATCCCAAGCTTGTCTGTCCCCCTATTCCCCCACCCCCCAAGCCTGCTGTCCCCTACTCCCGCCCCCCCTTAACGAAAAAGATAACACGTGGCGGTGATTTGTATTTTAATTAATTTTTAGGGCCTTATTGGGCTGGAAATACCCGAACAATTGGGCGGTTTGGGCTAGAAATACCGAATAATCAGGCGGTTTGGGCTGGTAATTTATCCAGTGGTGGGCGTGTTGGGCTGGAAATATTTTGTAAACATTAAAGCCCATCATTACCAGATATGGAGAATTTTCCCTAGATATGGAAAATTAAAGGTACTAATGGGAAATTTATATACATATTGTTCATAAATGTGCGACTATTTTATCTTCAAGAGTAAAATATAACAGCAAGGAATTATTGAGGTAAAAAAGGGAAATTAATTAAAGGTAAATGTGCAACCATCTTCAAGAGTTATTAATTAATATAGGGAATTATTGAGATAAAAAAGGGAAATTAATTAAAGGTAAATGTGCAACCATCTTAAAGAGTAATTAATTAATATAGGGAATTATTGAGGTAAAAGGGGAAATTATAGGGAATTATTGAGATAAAAAAGGGAAATTAATTAAAGGTAAACGTGCAACCATCTTCAAGAGTAATTAATTAATATAGGGAATTATTGAGGTAAGAAAGGGAAATTAATTAAAGGTAAATGTGCAACCATCTTCAAGAGTTATTAATTAATATACGGAATTATTAAGGTAAAAAAAGGGAAATTAATTAAAGGTAAATAAATGTACAACCATCTTCAAGAATAATAATTAATATAGGGAATAATTATTGAGGTAAATGATGTTGTTGAAATATGGGGTAATTTCGCCAAAAAGCAGACAGACCTGGCAACACTGCTTGGGGAATTTGGGGTATTTGAGGTAATGTCACTTTTTTATTATTATTATTTTCAAGACGTTCGGTGTCCATGTGAGGTAAAAAATTTAATAGTTAATTAGTTAGTTATATCTTTTTCAATTTAATGGGTGAGGAATGGGTGTGAAATGGGTGAATTGGATGTGAAAAGGGTAAGGAATGGGTAAGGAATGGGTGTGAAATGGGTGAATTGGGTGTGAAATGGGTGAGGAATGGGTGAAAAATGGGTGTGAAATTGTATTAAAATGGGCTTTGTTATAAAATTTATATGATTCGTAGGTAAATATTGAATGAATTACCGTTATTGCGTACGTTTTTTCTACCTTCATTAACCACTTATTTAGACCATTCTAAGACTATTTTCTTCTATGGCATTTTCTCCGCAAATGCCCCATTTCCAAGATAGGGCATATTCAAATGGGGCATTTTGAAATTAGCCTGACCTTACCAGACCTGACCTAACCTAACCTAGACCGCATCAGACTACCGGGACCTAACCTGGGCAAACTACCGTGACCTAACCTGGGCAAACTACCGAGAAATAATCGTGATAAAGTACAATAAATGACAGGGGTAAAATACTGGGACCCAGCCGGATCTGGCAACACTGCTACAAAACGGTAATTCATTCAATAAATACCGATTCGTATAAAGGATTTGTATTGCCATAACATTATTATTATTATTATTGTTGTTATTATTATTATTATTATTATTATTATTATTATTATTATTATTATTATTATTATTATTATTAGCATATTTCCCTGCAATACAAATGAAATACTCAAATAATAAAAAGCAGAAAACTTAAATAAAACACTCGAATAATAAAAAGCATATGTCACCAACTTTAACCAACCTTACTAATGTATTTTATCTAACCTAATCTAATCTAACTGACCTAACCTAACTTAAACTAACCTAACCTAACTTAACCTAACCTAAACTACACTAATCTAACCTACACTAACCTAACCTACACTAACCTAACCTAACCTACACTAACCTAACCTAACCTAACCTACACTAACCTAACCTAACCTAACCTACACTAACCTAACCTACACTAACCTAACCTACACTAACCTAACCTAACCTACACTAACCTAACCTACACTAACCTAACCTACACTAACCTAACCTAACCTAACCTAACCTACACTAACCTAACCTACACTAACCTAACCTACACTAACCTAACCTACACTAACCTAACCTAATCTACACTAACCTAACCTAACCTACACTAACCTAACCTAACCTACACTAACCTAACCTAACCTACACTAACCTAACCTAACCTACACTAACCTAACCTAACCTACACTAACCTAACCTAACCTACACTAACCTAACCTAACCTACACTACACTAACCTAACCTAACCTACACTACACTAACCTAACCTAACCTACACTACACTAACCTAACCTACACTACACTAACCTACACTACACTAACCTACACTACACTAACCTACACTACACTAACCTGACCTAACCTACACTAACCTAACCTAACCTAACCTAACCTACACTACACTAACCTAACCTACACTAACCTAACCTAACATACACTACACTAACCTAACCTACACTAACCTAACCTACACTAACCTAACCTACACTACACTAACCTACACTACACTAACCTACACTAACCTAACCTAACCTAACCTACACTAACCTAACCTACACTACACTAACCTAACCTAACCTACACTACACTAACCTGACCTAACCTACACTACACTAACCTAACCTACACTAACCTAACCTACACTACACTAACCTGACCTAACCTACACTACACTAACCTAACCTAACCTAACCTACACTAACCTAACCTACACTACACTAACCTAACCTACACTAACCTAACCTACACTACACTAACCTAACCTACACTACACTAACCTAACCTAACCTAAACTAACCTAACCTAATCTAACCTACACTAACCTAACCTAACTTAAACTAACCTAAACTAACCTAATCTAACCTACACTAACCTAACCTAACTTAACCTACACTAAACTAACCTAACTTAAACTAAACTAACCTAACCTAACCTAAATTAAACTAAACTAACTTAACCTAACCTAACCTAACCTAACCTAACCTAACTTAACCTACACTAACCTAACCTAACTTAAACTAACCTAAACTAACCTAACCTAAACTAACCTAACTTAAACTAAACCTAACATAACCATACTTTGCCCTGGGGAATCAGGGCACTCTAATGTACTGTGCAGCCTGTCCCCCTATTCCCCCCCCCCCCTTCACCCGCACCCCCCCTACTCCCGCACCCCCCAAAAACCCCCCAACCCTCCCTAAACCCCCCCCAAACCCCCCCCAAGCCTGTCCCCCTATTCTCGCACCCCCTTAAGTTTGTCAATATGTTGGTTTGGTTAGGTACTGTTTTAAGAGGAGATTCTTTTGTTGGTGAATTGGAAAGTCTCAGATTCCTCCCAAAATATACCAGAAAACACAGACGCCCTCAATGGTATTAATAGTGGATCGTTCAATTGCAGGCATGAAGATACGAGAGGTGGTGTGTTGTGGTGCGGTGTGGTGTGTGGTGGCGGTGATGATGGTGGTCACCTCCGCCGCCCACGACATCAACAAAGAGGATGAAGACGACGACCTGAAATATGACTTCGACCAACCAAACCTCTCGACAGACCATCTCATTGACCCGTTTGAGATGCTGGGCTACCAAGGTCATGAGACGGTCAATGATGGAGGTGGTGGTGGTGGTGTTAGTGATGAGGAGAGAAGTGGAGGTCTAGAAGATGATGCAAGTGTTGTAGGTAAATATATACAGTACTGTATAGCTTAATTTATGATGTATCTTGCAATGGTTTAATAAATGATCTGGAAGAAGATGCAAGTGTTGTAGGTATATAATTATTATATACTGTATAGCCTAGTTTATGTTGTATCTTGCAATGGTTTTAATAAGTAGTCTGGAAGAAGATGCAAGTGTTGTAGGTAAATATATTCTGTATCGCCTAATTTGTGATGTATCTTGCAATGGTTTTAATAAGTGGTCTATAAGAGGATGGAAGTGTTGTAGATAAATATATATGGTACTGTATGAAACGGGACCAGATGAACAAAGATAATGGTGGCCTGTTGTTTGAAATAATTTGGAGGAATCAGCTTCTCTATATTTACCAAGAATGTACTATCCCTATAATGTTTTTTTTGTCATCCCCCAGAGAGTGATGAAGTAACCGGTGATAAGCTGATGGCATGTCGGGCTCTCGTCGCTAAACTGCAGAAAAATATTGAGGTACTGTTTCTCTTTATTTAGTTTTTTTGTGAATTGTTGGTTTATTTGACATCAATCTTTAGAATCTGCTTATTATAATGATAAATATACCGGTACTGCATTTTTTTTTTTTTTTTAACCTGGCAAAATCTATATGGGCTCCTTTATTTAATTTCTTTGCTATTTTCGGTAAGTGTAATACAATTACCAAGAAAATATAAGGGAAATAATATGCAAGATATTCACCTGGGTAAGTGTACTGAATTCTGTATATCTATCTATTCTGTATATCTACTGTATATATTATTTTTAAGAGAACAGTACAGTAGTATCAGAGAATTTCACCGACTCTTATGTTACCGTAAATTGTTGTTTGTATTTTTGTCCAGTCTGAGCAGCAGAAATCGTCTCTCCTGCTGAAGAAACTGAACAGCGAAGGGAACATTGACATGACCCCTTTCTACGAACGTCTCATTCATCACCTCTGGAATGTCATGGAACTGGAGGTGAGAGGATTTAAGGGAGATTTTCTTGTTGGTGAATTGGAAGGTCTGTGATTCCTCCAAACTGTGCCACTAAACAAATCATACCCTATTAGTACTGTACCATTTAGGGCGTCTGCTTTCTGGTACAGTTAGGAGGAATCAATAGTCATTCAATTTACCAACAAGAGAATCTCCCCTTAATTGGGTGAGGAGTCTAAAGTGAGAATGGCTCTTATACACTTAATGTTACACCACTTAGAGAGGAGGTAGAGCTGTTATTGGAAAGACAGTAATGTACACAATTAAAAAATTAGGCTGCTGAAAAGTTCACATTAAGTCTTTTATCTGTTTCTTCAGAAATACTTGAATAATAGAGTTAGTACTTTAACTCAGAGACCATTTTGAAGATAGTTAAATGTCATATTGTTCATCTTATGTTGTACAGTACTTTATATCCAATGTGCACAAAAATGTACAGTACACTATACCCTCAATATACAATGAATAAATACTTGTATCCACCACTTCATTTTACACTCAGCCCCTCATTGAAGACCTTCAAATGTTTTCCCAGGCTTCTGTTATTCATTACCATATAGACTAAATGATTTACTGTGCCTGTGTTAAAAGGATAATGCTATATTTAATCACCATATATTGAGGGCGTACTGTACAGTGTTTATTGACTTTGGGAACACATTGACAGGAGGCTTGGGACATAGTAAAGGATGATGGTACTGCCCTTATCAGACGCCTCACTGTGTATGTGACCCGACATGACCTGGACGCACTGCATGGCTTCCTCCAGCACCATCAACACCTCCATCAGGTAATTATTGTATACTATAGTCTGTGTTTTTGTTGTGGATTGTCTATGGCTGATATCATACACGCTTGTAACTCATACAAGTAAATGATTTGTTAAAAATTTTGTTAGCCCCATTTATTTCATGGTTTAAAGTACTCTACACACTTATTCATTTATAGAACTACATTATTGTGTCACAACGTAATGTACTGTATAAAGGTTATTTCGTGGCGAGAATGAAATTAATTCGTCCTTAACTTGCTTTATTTTTGTTATGCCCCAGGTTGATGAGTTTGTGGCCAATTCCTTCACCTTGGAAAAACTCCCAGACAATGAAGGAAGAGGTAACCCATTCCGTAGGCTTCTGATGGTTGTCATGTCTTGCTTAGAAGTGGGCAAAAACATTGAGGTGAGGTGACTTGATATTACTGTATCCTTGTTTGCTAGGAAAGTCATGGGCTTCTAAGGCAGGGATAAGTTCATCTATTAAATTCTCGTCCTTGTGTATGACTTGTAAGATCATTAAGAAGGTGTAATTTGTCTGTTATATAAAGGTTACTGATCCTCCAAATTACAGTATGCCGAAAACTTGACCACTTGAATTGAGTTAATTTTTTATTTGTGTACTATGCAGTGTATGTATTGTCACAGCTAAATCAACCACTAGTGATGGAGATTAAGTTGTTACACCTTCTTCATAAGCTCCCCATTTATTCCATGTGTCTAAACTACCTCAGTGTATTGTACAGTATTTGTGCTTTGCCCTCTACACTTCACCACACTCAACTCCAATTGCCTTAATTAAGGGGGAAGTTTTGTGTTGGTAAATCTGGAGCAACTGAATCCTCCAAACTATTCCAAGCAACAGAACACCATTATTTTTGTTAACTTGGTTCTGTTTCCTGGCATGGTTTGGAGGAATCAAGGCACTTCAATGTACCAAAAGGGAATTACCCCCTTAACACTTGGACCACATCTCTCATACATGTACATTCTCATTGCTCTCCCTATCCCTCCTTTGTCAAGCCCCCCCAACACACACACACACACACACACACAAACACATCACAACACAACACTTCTCTAATCATATATTGTTGTGTGGTTTGTTCAGGTGTGGCTGTACCTGCTGTGTGTAGGGTTCCTGACGTTGGCCGGGTGGGCGGTGTTGCTGTTTGTGCGTGACATCCAGAGAGAACTGCGCTGGGGCCGGGTGATGGTCATGATGGCCGTTGTGATCTTCTTCATTTGTTGTCTCTGGCACTGGCGACACTTGGTCAAGGTAAGACTCAATACCCACAACACTGAGGTTTTTATTTTTGACTAGAATATCCCTCAGAATCTAATTATATATGAGTTTTAAATATTTATATGGAATGTCCCTTGAAATGTAGCAGTATATTGGCTATAAATTATGACTGAAATGTCTCTCTGATTCAAACAGTTTAAGAACAGATGTATTTTAATTAAGTTATGAGTTTATCATGGGTTTGGGACATACCAGCTCTGCCATATTATTCTCCTTTCGTTAATCCACAACTAGAAGGCGGAATCCGAGCGGCACGCCCGGATGATGCAACGAGGATTTACCGAAATACCAGAAGAGTGCAAGCCAGGGGCGGTTGGGGCAACTGGTGGTGTTCTGCAGTGGATTAAGATCAACTTTTTCAGGTCACCAGATGTCTGTGAAAAGTAAGCAAGTATTAGTTAAGGAGAGAACTTCTTGTTGGTAAATTAGAAGGCTACTGATTCCTTCAAACTTAACCAGGAAGCAAATCATATGGAGGTCATTTGTTGTGGACTAATTGGAGGGCTGTTGACTCCTCCATAATTACTGGGTAAATTTATTGGTGTTTTAACTCATTTCATAAGGGTGAAAATGTTTGTACAGTTAAATCAGTCAGTGAATCCTAATTATGCACTGTTTACACATGCATGTACACTACAGTACACTGTTTTATCTGTGCATGTTGAATATTCATACACATCTCTCATTATACACATGGTGGCATTTCATCTATAGACACAATATACTGACTTTTAAAATAATTCAATATACAGAAGCCAAACTGCATGTCTCTGGAAGTTTGTGTATATAAAAATCTCTTTTCCACTGAGTTTAAGCCTCCTTATACTGGGATTTTTTATACACTATAATTATACAGTATACTGTATTTTGCATCTGTAACCCATTGTATTACAGGGTTTACTGTTGTGTAAAATTGTAGGGTAGGTTTGTAACTGTTTGTAGGTAATTTCCAACAAGTATGGAAATACTTTGAATTGGCAAATGTATATTCCTTTGGACAGCATAATGACCACTTTGCTTGCTCGGAGAGAGGCTAGTGATAGGTTGCAGAATGTACCTCTCGCATTAGATTATAAATGGTGTTCTCTTTTCATCATGATGCTGCAAAATTTGGAACAGGTTGGTAGACGCACAAAGGTAAGCAGTGGTTCAAGTTATAAATTTCTGTCACTGCATTTATCAAGAACTTTAAGGGGGTACTATACTTTTGGTACATTGGAGTGCCTTGATTCTTCCAAAGTATACCAGGAAATAGGACTAGATTAACAAAAATAATGGTGACCTGTTGCTTGGAATAGTTGGGAGGAATCATTTCAGAAATTGCCTTGACATGCAGTTTAAGTGTATAGTAGTGTACATGCTTAGCTAACTGTGCAAGTCAACCCCCTGATTTTAGAAGGTGAAATGTAAATCAAAATTACCCTACATACCAATCAGAAAAAAAAGTTATGATTACTATTACAGTATTGCTATTTACTATTATTACTATTATTCAGAATATCGTTTGCAACCAGAAATAAGTGAGTTTCGGCAGGTAAAATATTGTGGGTATATGTGTTTTCAGATACTTTGAGGAGCTGATGATTGACCCAACAGAGGAGATCTCCCCAGCGATGGTCATTTCCGAGACACTCAGTAAATTCTTCCTCCAGCCCCTCCAGCACATTGGCAAGGAGATGGCCAAACTCATCACCAATTTCTATGGTAGGTCGATATGATAATGGTTTAATGTATAGTCAGCAGCAGTAGCAGCATAAATTGGTTTCATTCATTTCCACCTGCCCAAGTATGAACCTAGTGATGTTATAAAACTATTTAAATGCAGGGATAACAGACATATTTCTCATATGGTAAAATAATACATATCTTATTAGAATAGAAATTGGTTTAGACTGCAACTTTATCTGGTCATATTAGCATTATGAAGTGCATGGAGTGGACGCATATTTATATTGTCGGCTCTACCATGCCCTTTGCTTATGCATATATTGACTCATACTTTATTGTAAAGTCACTGTCTGTTCACAACATATAATTATACTCGTTCCTAACTCCTACAGGCACAGTACCGATCATGTATCATATCCCAGCCACGGTTATATTTGTGGTTCTCTTGCTGGTCATCCTCTTCTATATATTTGGGTATGGCATTGACTTTCCTCTGTGGATGGGAGGCATTAGACCCATGGCCAGACCACAGCCTGCCAACATGGGCGAGACTGATCACATCACAAGAGAGGTGAGGGAAACACTGACAAATAGTCCTTGGAATATTTTGATTGTAGTTACAGTACAGTAATCAAGTTTCTTTCATTACTTCAATTTTTGTGGGTTACTTTGTACAGTTCTTTTAAACTGACTATTCTGTACTGTATTTAGAAATCGTATTATATGATTTGAAAATGCATAATGATTTAATATTATTATTATTTTTATATTTATTTTTATGACAATAATAATAATTATCATTATAATTATTATTATGGCAAGTAAGGGACACTACTACTAAAATATGATAATGTGCAAAAATGTGTGAATAGGCAACAGATTAGTTTAATCACCCATTTGATTACATTACTTATCAGTGTGTCTGCCTGAATCACAACACACACATACATACACAGTCAGTCTTTACAAGCTACTGTAAAAGGCCAGTGTCTAATCTGTGGTAAAGTTAAGAAACAAGGAGGTACAGAAGTATATGGGATTAATGTTTGTTCCTGTTGATAGCTTTACATCACCACTGGATCACTGAGAGAGGTAGGCCTACTGGTTGAAATGGAGAATAATGGTACTGTAGTAACAAACTGAATGTAGCTACAGTAGTCCTCTAATTCCCACCAAAATATCCTTGCTTCTGTAATCACACTTTATAGTTTATTTTCCTGTTATATACTGTAGTGGACTAACCAACCTCAGTCCATTAAGAAATACCTTAGTTACAGTATTAGTGTTCTATCAGGGGTCTACAGTACTTTGTTCCCGTTGTGTGTATTGTGTGTATTCACTCCCTTTGTTGTGTTCGTGTTTTATTCCTTATGTTTGTCACTGTTTGTTTATCTGTTTTCTTGCAACATCATAGCATTTTACTTGTTTTTGTGTGTATTTGTTTTTTTGTTTGTTTTTTACATTGCATTGTATTATTATTATTATTATTATTATTATTATTATTATTATTATTATTATTAGAATAGAACAGAGGCACAAAGCTGGGAGAGAATACAAGCATTCTATCAATCCGAGGACCCCAGCCCCATAAATCCAATCTGAAGAAAAGAGGACAGCTTGTATTTTACTTTATTCCTCCAACAGGCCATTGCACAACTGAACCGTGACCGTGAGAGATTCCTGGAGGAGTCCCGCCACATACTGACAGACATCACGAGGGCTGCAGGCAGTGTGGTGCAGGGACAGGTGGGTGCTGTGTACGTATACATCCTGGCTGTCAGTAGTGTTATCCATCCCTTTCCTTCCCTTTATACTGTATACCCTCACCATCTACAGTATTTTGCCTGATGTGTGTGTCTCTTTGCTCTTTATGGAGTTTTCTTGCATCTGTGCTGTGTGCTTGGGTTTACTGTAGTGTACTGTATAATTAATTTTCTCTATCCACTGCCATTTATGTTCGTTATCCCTATCCATCCTCTTTATTCATTTATATTTATTTTCATTGCTTCTTCATGGTTTCCAGTCTTATAAGGGCCTCAACCCACGAGGCTGTAGGCTGTGTCACTTATAACCATCTGTTGCTTTGCTTAGTATGTTAGATGTTTTTCATTTTGATTTCTGAACATCATTAGTGGCTTCCAACAACAGTAGAGGGTTTGGTTGTAGTGTAGTCAGATAAATATAAGTGATTGTAACCATTGTTTTTAAATTGGCATGATAATATAGGATGAAGATTATAATAAATTTTGATAGATTTATGATTTCACTTAATATGTGTTCTTATTCCTCCAGTCTAATATTTATATGACTATTTTTTCCAGGGGAACTTTCAGCCATTGATGCAGATGTCAACAGGCATCTTAGAGAATCAGTTAGAGCATCTCATCTCAAGACAGATCAACCTGGCCTTAACTCGGGGACAAGGGACACAGCATCCTTCCCTCAACACAGCATCACCAGCCCCAGGACATGACAGACCTGATAGCGCACTGGAACCAGTTACTAAAGTAAAACAACGTGCCATCTCGGGCCGCTGTGATATTCTCACGGTCACTTCCACTCCTCTCCGCTCCAGTTCAGACGATATGGATGTCACAGGAGAAGCAGTCAGCACAAGGGAAGAACAAAATGAGATGAGTGGTGATTCAGAAACTAGAGGAAGAGTAGAATCAAGGAGAGGGATCAGAAGAGGAGTTAGCTCAGGAGTATGTGAAGCCAATCTCAAGACAGCCAGTTATGAGGAAACCAACTCTGAGGCTGAACAAGACCTGGGCAGTGCACACAGCAAGAGAGGATCTTGTGTGAGAAGCAAGAGCTGCGGACGGGTTGGCTTAGCAGCGTCAACGGATGGAGTGCACCACAGGATTCAGGGTTTGCCAAAGAGAAACATCCTGCCACCAAAGATGCCCAATCGGGACGGAGGCAGCACGAGCAGTCTCGAGGAAGGGAGGGAAGACGTCACCGGGTTGAATGAGAGGCGTAACAAGAAGCCGCTTCTGGGGAAGATCAAGAAGGGGCACAGTGAGGGGTACATGGATGAATGGGAGGGATGGCGTGCAAGGATCACCAGGCTGGGCAGGAAGTTCCACAGTACCAACAGTGTGGATAGAGAGGGTGGTTCTTCACCTTGCTCCACCAACACTAACACAAGCACCCACTCACTCTACCAGGACATCCCTCTTGCTGACCACACCGGAATTATGAATGAATCTGCTGCCACTGGAATAACAAGGTGTGACAACTCAGACTTGTCAGGGAGTATTCTGATTGAGAGCCCAAATGGAACAGCAACCTCAGAAGATTTTTACTCCCAAGTTAAGAATTTGCTGGAGGAATCAGCCAACTCCAGCCAAAATGAAAGCTACTTTGAGGATGCAAACAGTAGCCTTGGAACTACCAGAAGGAAAAAGAATCACAGAAATAATAAGCGGCTTGAGGAGAAAGAGCTGAGTACATCTGGAGTCAAGTTTCTCAACTCTGTGGAAAAGGAACTGGATACAGATGATGGGTATTAACTCTGAAGCAATAGGACTATCCTAACATATATAAGATCATCTTTTGTTAGTAAAGTTCATCAGTGTGTTAAGAGAATCTCATCAGGAAGGTGTTTACAATTTTCATTTTTCATTTCTTTTAGAGTCGCATTTACCCAAGTCAGTTATTTCAGTAACTTAACAAACAAAATAGAACAAAATACCTGAGGTTGTTATTGCTTCCAGATCAAATAGGAAATGCGGTTGTGAAATACTCTGATTATTATATGTGTGGTCTTTGAACTCAGTGATTGGGCATTATGTAGCACAGGTGGCAGTGTGTTAAAGGAATTGTAAAGGGAGATTCTCTTGTTAGTAAATTGGAAGGCTACTGATTCCCCCTAACTTTGCCAGAAAACAGACGCCCTGAATGATACTAATAGGGGACCTGTTTCGGTTTCAAGGAATCGGAGACCTGCCGATTCACTAACAAATAAATCTCCCCTTAACCACTCTGTTTAACCATGATTGTAGCTGCAAAAACACTGGGCAATACCATAAGGATTTTGACACCCCTTTGGACCCAAGCCATTCCTTCTCCTCTCTTCAGCTGTCCCTCCTTTCCTTCTATTTCCATTGTGCTTGCTGTCCCCTCTCTCTGTCTCCTCCTTTCCTTCTTTTTCCTTTTCTTCTCTCCAACTGTCCCTCCTTTCCTTCTTTTTCCTTTTTTTCTCTCCAACTGTCCCTCCTTTCCTTCTTTTTCCTTTTTTTCTCTCCAACTGTCCCTCCTTTCCTTCTTTTACCATGTGCTTGCTGTCCCCTCTCTCTGTCTCCTCCTTTCATCTATTTCCTTAATGCTTGCTGTCCCACCTTTCCTTCTCTTTCCTTTTTCTCTCTCCAACTGTCCCTCCTTTCCTTCTTTTTCCTTTTTCTCTCTCCAGCTGTCCCTCCTTTCCTTCTATTTCCATTGTACTTGGTGTCCCCTCTCTCTGTCTCCTCCTTTCATCTATTTCCTTCATGCTTGCTGTCCCACTTCTCTCTCTCTCTCCTCACTTGTGTTATATGAATGGTCTTCTTTCTTCCCCCTATTTAATGATAGTCAATCTTCAGTGGGTTATACTTGAGTTCTGTTTATTTGCATGCTTGCTTCAGTCGTCCTTGTCTGTGATTGGCACAAAGCTGTTCAGTAATTGTTAGAAGAATTTGCATGAAGAGTGATAGGCCAGATATTGACAATGTGTATAGGATTTCAGTTCCTTTTAGCTCACAACTATATTGCATTGGTTATTGTCATTAGTCCAGCCTGTAACTTTTCTTGCATTTTTTTTTTTCTTCAGTCTCTGTTGTGAGTGCCTGAGAAAACTGATGCGTCATGATCCTTGTCAATCTGAGTGAATATTTTCTAGTGTTCTGACTCTTGGCTTGAATGATATCCCCTCATATTATTTTCTGTGCGGTTTTTATTAATTTGCAGTGTTAATGGAGTAAATCTTTTTTTACTGAAAATAGAGATGTAAAATAGACTGCTAGAAAAACAAATCAGCATAAATTACGCTTATAAAAAATTGTCTTCTAGTTAGAGCTTAATGTTACCCTGTGAAAAAAAATGCCAAAGTAACTTACCAATTGTATATTTGTTGGACAACATCTAGTCTCAGTTATGTGACAGATGGTATATTTTAGCTTATGCATTAATGTTATTGGTTTAGATATATTAGGGAGAATATTAATCCTATCACTCAATAATTCAGACTCACATAATTAATGTATATTCTGTACTGTAACAAGCCATAGTTTCTTTCCCCCCAACCTTTCACAGAATAGATGTATGGAAGTAATGTAGACTAAGTTGTCTAACCATACACTGTTACTGACCTAATGACCAACAAACGTTGACGTCTGCCGTGTATGCTTGGTAGTTATGTAACCCCAAAAGAACATGAGATTCTTTGTCAATTTAGATTACTGTATTGGGAAAAACAGTAATCATAACAAATAGGAGGAAGCTTGTATGAAATCAGCTTCGTGTATCCCTCCATCCATCCATCCATGGTGTCAGTACTTAATTATGGGTCATGGCTGTACAGTGTAGTAGGCCTTTGATATGATACAAACCTATTTAATGATTTTCATTTAACACTGACCCAGTAGAACTCTTAGTCTGGTAATGATTAACGGAAGCCTGGTAAAACACATGGTAGTCTTCAATGAAGGACTGAGAGTAATATGAAGTGGCAGGTGATGCATACCTGAAGCTTGGTAAAATGTTAGTGGGTCTTCAGTGAGGGAATGAGTGTAAAATAAGCATTAGATACAAGTAGAATGTACATGTATATTGCATTATAGCAAGAGTTTAGTATACATTGCTGTGTCATACAAAAATTATGCTTACTAAAAGATGCCTACTTGTATCCAGGTAATCCTTTTCCATGCTGCAGTTGAATCAATGTACACAGTTTCATTTTGTACAACAGAGGAGAGAGACGGGATCTAATATAAGCATTCGCCACTCGTCTTTCTCCTACAGGTTTCCAATCCGGAGATGCTTTCCCTCTATATACCTTCCTTTTTTCACCTTACAGCAGCCATCACATTTAATATTTCCTCTCTAATTTACTCCTTACGCATCATTTACTCCATGACCATCTCAGTAATGATTGCAGTATTAGTGTGTTAGTAAGTTAAGGTCGTGTGCTAAGCATTTTATTCCGGTGCATTTGCCAAATCAAATTGTAAGTGGAAGAATTATATAAATTCTTCCCATTCTCTTCCTCATCTCATATTTTTTGCTTCCTCTCCTTGTGTCATCTCATTGCTTCTCATCTCGTCTATCTTCATTCCTTTCGCCTCTTCATCTGTCCCTCCTTTCCTTCTTTTTTCTTTGTGCTTGTTGCCCCTCCTTTCTGTCTCCTCCTCTCTTCCAGTTTCAATGTCAGTATCTTTGGTCTTTCATTCATTCATCTTCTCCATCTTGCTTTATCTCCTCCACTATTTGCTACTCCCATCTTCTGTAATTTCAGTTTTAGATTATTCCCTCAAGTTATTAAAAGCTACATTGTCTCAGGACTGGTTTGTATATCATAGTGGACAGTGGACAGTATAATATAAAATGTGTGTATAATATGATTAAAACATTTGGAACATTGTTTATTAAGGTACTGTAAGGGTACTGTCGGTTTAAATGTTTCCCCTAGGTTGTATTATAATGAATATATGATATATTTTTTCAGTTTTGGTAATGTTTAGCAAAGGTGCAGTCGGCAAAAAAAGTATTGTAATTCCCCTATGGCTAGTTATAATTAATTTCAATGTAAGGGTGGTTCCAATACTTTATTTGCCGACTGTACATACAGTAGCTAAATTAATGTTATATTTGCATTTCATTTTAATCACTACCGGTACCTGGCATTTATCATCATCCCTTCTAAGTTTATTATCATCGCATCCTCTGTATAATTATGTGTTTCTATCTTTGTGTTTGTCAAGGCCATTTAAAATCATATTGCAAGTGGTGTTGTGGGCAGTGATTCCTCTTCACGGTCAATTTTTTATTTCTTAAGGGGATAGTATAGTATAGTGTATTGGAGCAAATAATTCCCCCCAAGTATTCCAAGAAATAGGCTACCATAGTAATACTTGATTTGGTCTGGTTCTTGACATAGTTCGGAGGAATCAATACAATACAATGTGCTTAAAACATACTATCCCTCAAAGGAATTATGTTGTTGTTAGTTTCCCCACTTTAGGTTTGATTTCCAAATGGAATAACTTGCTCATATTAATTTACATGACATTTCCTTTTGTTTATTATTGGGCTTCATACAAATACGCCATATTATACTGTTATAGCGGTAGAGATTAGCAGTGTCAATTGAGTGCCAATTATTGTGCTGTTAAGTGTGTTGTTGGTAATGTAAGTGTGTAATGTTAATATTGGGAAATGAAAAGCTAAAGATGGTGAACCAGTTAATACCATAACTCATCATCATTATTATTATTATTATTATTATTATTATTATAATTATAATGCATGTGACTGATGGGTTAATAACTGTACGCTGTCCACTCCCTGCTTCCCAAATCCGTGAACAGCACAAGTATGCTTCTGCCATTGTTGCCTATAATATGAATCAGGTCTTAACAGTAGCGTACCATAACTAATAATTTCTCTGGTGCTTTTGAGAATTTACTGCTGTACTTATATTTATTAGCTACAGGCATACCCTGCTATATGACTGGTGTACGTTCCTCAAAAAACATCAAATGAATGATTACATAGCGAAGACGAAGAACGATCATTTTGCAAAAACCTAGCAGAGACAAAAAATTATCATATAACAAAATTAATACGCTTTACAAAGATGAAAAAGATTTGGCGATCGTGTACCGAGAAACCGGGATTACAATCTCAAAATAGGGTTAGCAAATAACATTTACAACCCAAGCATTCTTATAGCAGGAATGGTCAGTATAATGAAATTACAGTACAGCACAGAATCCTCTATAATTATAATATATTGTAATGTTTAGAGCCATAATTCCAGATCCACCCAGGATAGATGATATTGGATTAATGTTCTGTCTATACCTTTTAACCATGAATTAGAACTTTGGTATGAAGAAGCATCATTTAGGATAACAGTGACAAAGTGAACTATCCTAAGGAAATTATACCATTCTTTAATTTATGGGGCGATGGTGTGTTGTAAGATGATACTGATAAAGGCACCTTAATGATTCCTTCAGACTGTGCCAGGTAATAGAATATTGACTCAGTATAGGGAAACTGTATTGTAGTATAGTTCAGAGGAATTAGTAGCCCGCCATTCAGCCCATGACAGATACAGTAATAACCCTCTGAATTCTATCTCATCAATGTTGGGTGAACTTAGAAATAAGACTCAGGAACAATACATTAATTACCATTGGTTTAGAATACTTAAACTCTTATTTTTTACATATGCCTACTGTAATAAAACAAAAAATTATAATTATAATAATAATTTAAAGACTATTTTTCCAGTACGGTTTTATGAGGAAGAATAAAACACCAATAACATTTTGGATTTAAGAGGAGACTACTTTGTTGGAAAATTGGAGTTAGTACCGGTGAGATGGTACGTTTGTTTCCTGGCATAATTTAGAATAATCAATAATCGTCCAATTTATCAGCAAGACAGGCTCCCCTTAATTAAACCTATACCAATCAGTGTTGTCATTAATTACTATTAGAAAGACTGGTGGTGTGAGGGTTCCTGTCTCAGTATAGTTAAGGGGGTGCGGGAGTAGGCCGGGGACAGGCTTGGGGGGGGGGGTTAGGGGGTGCGGGAATAGGGGGACAGGCTTGGGGGGGGTAGAAAGCCTGTCCCATATTCCCGCACCCCCCTAACCCCCCCCCTTCAAGCCTGTCCCCCTACTCCCGCACCCCCCAAAAAAACCCCAAGCCTGTCCCCTATTCCCGCACCCCCCTAAACCTCCCCCCAAGCCTGTCCCCCTATTCCCTCACCCCCTTAATGGTGTTTTATTCTTCAACAGTTTGAGTCTGGTATGTATGTGTGTGTGTGTGTGCATGTGTGTGTGTTTGTTGAGTCAGGTGTGTGTGTGTGAGAGTCAGGTGTGTGTGTGTGTGTGTTGCTTTTCATGTGATGTAGCTTCCTCCCAGGTCAGCATAATATGCATTGTGATATAATACTGTATGTTGTGTTGAGAATATTACACATTGTTGTGGTATGGTTAGAGAATGCACAACAAAGCTTTTAATTTTTAATAAAACATTCCAGTCGCACCCTGTTCATTTTTTATTTATTTTTTTTGTGACCAGCAAGAGATTATGAAATGATAGATTGGTAAATTATATACAGTATAGAGGTATATAAATATAAATTATTTTGTTCAATATTTTATAATTCAAAGTAACTAATTTGTAGGCATGATAAGTTGTATTAAATAATTTGAGAAAGACGCTTTTGAATTTGGCGGGGTTTATCTCATCTGCCACTGTTTGTTGTAAGTTGTATGACTATTGTCTCTATTCACAATTACCCTTATCTGTGATTATATCCTGGCTATGCTTCAAAATCTTATCTGTATCTGATATTCAACATTTTTATCTTCCCGTTTCTTTTTATATTTATTTTAATGTGATCGTAGCAGGTTATTTTTTGCATGCCTACTGGAGTTAAGAATGGCGTGCATTAATTAATATGCTTAGTATATATAACACAGGACATGTAGAGGTAAGATTGCATGGTGGGCAGTGTGATCAAATTTCTACAGGGTTATCTATTACCCAAAAGTCAACTCTCAGTAAGCAAGGTTACATGGTTTTAATTTTGCCGGGCATGTATGAGAATATCTCTGCAAAACATTATATAGTAGAACCATTATACGGTCTGTAATATTGCTTTTCAGCTCTTTATAATTATGTGTGTGTGCTTTTCCTGGCAAAATTTCATATATATATATTTATTCAAAATGTAATTAGATGGGTTGTATTTTAAATTTGGCGGCCATGTGTTTGAGCATCTCGTACCCAAAATGCTTGGTGAGGGTTGAGACCAGTGTTGCCAGGTTTGCTAGGCGAAATTTCCCCATGTTCAACATCAGAATTTCCCTTTTTACCTCAAAAATTTCCTGTTTACTCTTGAAGATAGTCGCGCATTTACCATCTTCTTGATATTTCGTCTAGTAGAAATTTCCCCATTTACTCTTTAACGCTATGTTTATCATTTCCCCATTGGTACCTTTAATTCCCCATGATGAGAAAATATTTCGCCCAGTAGAAATTTTCCCATTTCCTCTTGAACAATCTGTATATAATTTCCCCATTGGTACAGCCACAAATCAAATAACCACTGACACTTTCCTTCCTTCGTGTAAATAAATCAGTATCATATCAAAATATACACCACCTTACATACGTCAATTCAACCCCATCGATTATTATTATTATTATTATTGAGGTGCTGCAAAATCATATACACGTGTTATTCTTCATTATCAAGATATTTATTTACTACGACGGAAGGAAAGAGTAGTTGCGAGTGGATATTTGATTGTGGCTGGCTGTACACTCGCAATCCAAAATTTGTATCCAGCAGGTCTTGTTGAAGTTTCGAATCATTTGACATACAGGTGAAACAATTACAACGCTTATTCTCTCTCTCTCTCTTTTTTTTTTTTTTTTTTTAAACATTATCATTACAGTATTATATCCTATTTGATGTTAGCCTGAGCTCTCTTATAAAAAAAAATAAGAGAGCTCAGGCTAACATCAAATAGGATATAATAATAGTAAATAAATTCCCCAATGTCTAGAGAAAAATCCCCATATAGTTGGTAACACTGTCCGTAGTTGAGACCGCATGGTGGTGTTTTGGTGACGAGACTGACGAGGGTGCGCAGTGGCCATTACGCATCACCACAAACAGCCATATTATTACCCACCTCAACACCCTACACTTGGCCCTAAATATCCAACGCACTCGCAAAGTACGTAAGTTGGCCTTTATCTGGCATGTGGAGGCCCCGGTTGAAGGGTTAAGGGTGCCCAGGGTGTGTATAATGGCCGCTCTAAGGTTGAAATAAGGCGGGAATAGTGAGAACAAGTTACCGGTGTTGGTGTGTTCAGGGGCAGCCTTCAAGTGACTGTCAGGTATTTCACGCCGAGTTCTTTGTGACAAATTCCCAGTTTCCCTCGGCATAGGTAGCCAAGGAGGGATTGAAGGCGAGCCGAATATGTAGCCAGAACCTTCAATAATGCCCTGCGAGTGTGAAAAATGCATAAAATGGGCTCGAATACCCGTAGGGAGGGGGACTTTTAATGGGACCCGATGCCACCTACTACAACACCCGATACACAGAACACGATTGTATTCCCTCGTTGTACCTATTTATTTCACGTGTATCTGGACAAAGGGGTAATGTAGACGATGCACGCCTCTCGTAGGACACCAAATCCCCCTCAATTTTCCCCCCAAGGTGTACGTACGAAGGAAAAAAAAGGTGTTTATTATTACGTCCTGGGAATTTTAAGAAGGACAAGGCATGGGTGGTGAGTAAGTGGTTGGTTGGGTTTGTGTAGTGAACATGTGCTGGACGGGACTGATGGATCTTTCTTTGGTGGACAATCTTGCTTAACTTACCTCAATCAGCATCTTTAATTTAACCAACCCTACAGTCGGCATTCTCGCATTTCTTCTAGATATTATTTTCTTTTGTTGTGTTTGGGTGTGTATGCTAAAAAGGACACACAGGTTTTTTGGTTTTTTAATTAATAACCAACCAGTTAGTCAGTCAGCATTCTCTTGGGTTCTATTTTTTTTTTTTTTTTTTTATATATATATATGCAGAAAATTACAAAGGTTTTAATAATAGGCTATAACCAACCAGTCAGTCATCTTTCATCTTTTATTTTATATTTTCTTTTGTTTTGTAGGCTATTGGTGTGTGTGTTTGTGTGTATGCAGAAAAGAACAAAGGTTTTTATTATTATATCTTTTGTGTGTGTATGCAGAAAAGGACAAAGGTTTTTATTATTATATATATATATTTTTTCTTTTTAGTGTGTAGGCTATGCAGAAAAGGACAAAGGTTTTAATTAACCAATCAGTCAGCATCCTCCCTTCTTCTACTTGTATTTTCTTTTGTGATAGTGTGGGTGTGTATGCAGAAAGGGATAAAAGTTTTAATTATTCAACCAACCAACCAGTCATACAAACAATCAGTCAGTGAGCATTCTCCTGTCTTCTATATTGTTATTTTCTTTTGTGTGTTGGTGTGTGTGTGGGTGTATGCAGAAAAGGACAAAGGTACAAGTGGTCAGGATAGAAAATAATAAGTGGTTGTTAATTGTGTCACCTTTTAAAGAATTTAGCAACCTAACAGTTCTTAATTGTACCTGAGAAACACCTGAACTCATTAGATTGCCACACCTTTTAGCCGGATGTAGGTTGGACTCTTGAAATAATCTTTATATGAAAAGAATATTCTTACATGGAAAATATTTTTACATAGCAATGATAAGGTTCAGTGCCAACAAAGAAATATAGTATTCAACTTTGTACTGCATTGCCTAATTGACTATAAAGCAAAGAGTGTTTTGACATTCAAACTGTGTTACCCATGCCGACACTTTTCCTAGTTACTTGAGTCAACTTATTATATAATTCTACATCCATTGAAATCTCTGTAAAAATACTGTATATCAGTGTGGTACCAAAACTTGTATTACTTGGTGCCAGTTGTACCCTTTAGCTGCCGTATGTGTTGTGGCCTAGCAAGGTGGGAGGAATGTGTGTGTGTGTTTTGGGGTTTAATCCTTCCAGTATGAAGACACAATTGTGATTTTATTCTGGCTGATATAAGATGAACTTATTTGTAATTGACAAGCCGTTTTGATCTAAAGAGTTAAGATGACCTTTACTAACCAGTAGCCATTCAACATGTTGAAATGCTTTAGTGATGACAGTAAGAAAATCTCTGACTCACTGTGGAAACCTTTAGTAATCCATTTAACATGATGAAATTCATTAGTGATAAAAGGAGAAAATATCTTTACTCTTTCAAATCTTTACTACAGAACTTTTCTTGTTGGAGAGTACCGGTAATAGCTTCATTGATAAAGGAGCTGATTTGCTTCATTGAATATTCCCACAACACCATTGACAAATATTAGAAATTTTCTGCTACTCGTTAATATTTAATATATATATTCTCTGGTTGGTTTCTGTTGATACCATAATGTGAAAGTTATGATAGAACATTGAGTTGATGTTACCTGTGAATCATCCTTGACCTTGGTCAGTTTGTCATTGTTTGACTTTCCATCAGATCCTGATGATCATTTAAAATTATTTTTTTTAGTCATATATAATTATAATACCAGTGTTTTGTTTATATGTTCAGTTTCTTCAATTTTCTATATAAATAGTATTCAATATCACCCAAATGTGGCAGACTGAGTTAGGAATACGACTTTGAAACCCATCAAGGTTAATAAACATTACAACATAATAAACCTGGCCGAAATAGATGGTGGCATTGTTTTGTGTAGAAATAAATGAGAAAAGGTCAGTTAGGATATGGCCTGTACTGTGATAATTAAAACATTAGAAAAAATTCGAGAAGGATTTTGTAGCATTGTCACGAGGTTGCTATGAGAATATGGTTTAAGAAATTGTGTTTGCATTGTGACTTAGCATAGTGATATAATTTTATTGCAGTTAAAAAATCAGTTGGGAGAAATAATTGTTTATACATTTTCTGTGTTGATTCTATTGCTATCCATAAAGACAAACTAGATACCACACCAGGAAGGTACATACATACAATTGCTGGCTTTGCATTGACTGAGTAAGGTGATAATTATTATAGAGATGAGGAAAAAAAAGGCCAGATGTGGTGTAGTGTAATAAGGTGTTGTTGTTGGTGATGATGATGATGATGGTTGTGTATGAGTCAGCCCAGGAGGAGATAAGCTGAGCTGGATGTCGAGGTCATTACTTCCTCCTCACTACATGTGGGGGGAACACAACAACACTGGCCTTCATCATGCAACACAAACCCACTGACTCGGTTCTTTTTTTATACACGGGTGTTGGAAGGGCCGAATGGAAGTTGTACACCATACTAAATAGCCATGGAGTCTTGCATTCTGTTTTTTATTGTAATAATGAGGCCAAATATATATATATATATATATATATATTTTTTTTTTTTTTTTTTTTTATACTAGAAGTGACTGTTTTTATAGTTAGTTTCAGTATCTATAGCCAGAGAAAATGCTTCTGAAATTGTCATTTATATTTTTTTTGTGGAAATGAATACAAATATTTATGTGAGTAATAGGGATATGCAGGAAGGGAAGGTAAGGCTAGGTTTGTTAGATAGCCTTGGGTTAGGTAAGGTAAATTTTTATACTTTAACTCACGAAGTAAATTCATAAAAATTTCTTAAATATTTTTACAAAATTAGTGCAAAATTGGACCCCAGTTAAAATCTGAAATATGACCAATGATAAGGTGTGTTTATTTTCTTGCAGGAGTTGTAACAGAGGATGGTCATGGAAACTCCATCTCCGCAATGTGTTGGGCTCGAGTTTGTGCGCCAGTACTATACGGTGCTCAACAAGGCCCCCCTTCACCTCCATCGGTAAGGTTATCTGTCTTGAGTTGTACACAAAATAACAAGTACCCACACCACACGCACAAGCTTTCAGGTGTAGGTACTTCTTGTTTTACATAAATTTTTATTTTTCACTTTTTCAGATTAACATAAAAGTTAAAAATCTAGATAATTCCTTTGTTTCTGAATTTTGTTTGCAATAACACACAGCACATCCTTGATAAAATGACACTAAGTTTTTAATCTCTTTCTTTATATACCGGTATGTACACAAAATTAGTGATCCCTTCTAGTCTGGTATAAATACATACATTAATCTCTTGCTCTCTCGCAGATTTTTCAGTCACAACTCGTCATTCATGCATGGGGGCCACAACTCAATGAGCGAGGCCATCATCGGCCAGGCGGACATACACAAGATGATCATGAGCCTCAACTTCCGTGACTGTCATGCCAAGATCCGGATGGTCGATGCCCAGGCTACTCTTGGGGACGGTGTGGTCATTCAGGTAGGTACATGAGGATTCGTGTAGAGTTGAGGTATTTGTGTGCAGATCCATTTCTTCCCCTTTTGATCTTGTACTTTGAGCATTAAAAATCAGTCGAGTGATTTGAGGGGTCCTTTTCAGGTGACTGGCGAGCTGTCGAACAATGGTAACCCGATGCGACGATTCATGCAGACATTTGTACTGGCCCCACAGACCCCCAAGAAGTACTACGTCCACAACGACATCTTTCGCTACCAGGATGAGGTGAGTTGCCACTACTGTTGGCTGTTAAAAGTATACTAACATATATAAATCTTCTTCATCTAACACAAACCTGGCAGATCACATACATTGGAGGGAAGAAAAGGCAACAAAGTTAAAGAAACTGGCTAGAAAGGACGTCGAGAAGAAAGAGGGGAAAAACAATTATTGCAGTAAATAGCCATTCACACGAGATTTAAATGCAGACATGTCCACAGACTAGACTATCTCATTGAGTAATTGATTTCATATATTGACCAACGAAGGAATAAAACACCATGAAAACTGCGTCGTATTAGCATTAATAGGATTTATAGCAAGATCATTAAGAATAAGAGTAAACCTAGTAACTGGGTAGGATTGAACGGTTCAGGCAAAGCACCATGTGAAGGATGCTGATTATTGTAAAAAACTAAGTGCACCAACTTGGTGCCGGTGATACAAGTGAAGAGATAGATTTGGGGACATCAACTTAATCATATTTAAAGCTTTATTAAGCATTTTTAGATGGCAGTTGGCAGCAGACATCCAAACAGATGAACAATACTCATAATGAGGCATAATGAAAGTATAAAAAGAATTTAATACAATGGAATCATGAGAAAAACTTTGGTAGCACTTACAAAGTAAGCCTGTCTTGTGCAATAGAGGCAGACAGTGAACAAATGTGCTTCTCAAGAGTTAATTTTGAATCAAGAGTCACTCAACAAATGAGAAGTAATTACTTCCTCAATATTTTAACTAGAAATATTCAGTCTGGGATGAAGTGGAACAAAATCTTTGGGAAACATTTGGTGTTTTTTCATCTTCAACACCACCACACCATTTTTTCTTTTATTTATGTTCTTTCTCTACATACATTTAACACTGTCACCCTTTGTTTATCATCTGTAGGTGTTCAGTGATGAGGATGGAGGGGATGAGGGTGGGAGTGAGGTGGAGGAGGAGATAGAGACCCCCTCCCTGACCCCCCAGTCCTTCACCACGGCCCCTCCACCTCCCTCGGCCACCGTCAACGGATCTGCCCATCCCCCTGAACCAGAGCCCACTCCCCCAGTCGCACCCCAGACCCCCACTGCTCGCCCACAGATCCCTACTCCAGTACCAGTAAGTGTAGAGTACTTGATTTATCTTTTATTTTTATGTGTTCTTATTTTTCATCTTTGGTTCAGGTTAATTCTTTTCACTTGTGTACTGGTGTTCTTATTTCTTTTTCTCATTAATTTATTTCATCTGTTTTAGTGTGTTCTTTTTACTCTTAGTAAGTTTCGTCTGCCTAAGCTTCCTGGTTTTTTAATTTATGTCTTTACTTGTCTTTTATTTCACCTTTTGAGATTTTCCATAGTATATTATTTCACCTATCCATGATGATATTCTTGTTTCTCACTTTTTGTTGTTAGTTCACCTGGTTAGCTCTCCTGGTTTCTAATGAAAATTAATATATATAAAGCTCACAAGAAGTTTTAGAGAGAGACTTTCATTATTATCAAAGGGTTATGGTATCTCGATATAAGGGTTTTTGTTGACTACCATGACCCCCTCAGGTGCCCTCTGTGGTTGCTGCTGTTAACACTCCTTCAACCGGCACCGCTGCCACTACCCCCATGGTGGCCCCGCCCCTCTCCCCAACACCCCCTGCTCCTGCCGTCGCTGATCCTGCCCCGGAAACTCCACCCACCGTCACACCAGAAAAGGTTGGTGACTGGGAATGGTTTGGAGTATCCATGGATTAATTTAGGATTTATTACCAGTAGCTTTAAGTTAATATTAAATAGTTTCTGTAGTTCTTCCCAAATTCCCCAAATTACACTCCAACATGTCTAGATAATTTCTATTGCAATAACAAACATCTTTTGATATTTACAATGTAGTGTAGTAGTAGTAGTAGGACTGTACTGTATGTTCATTGTTTTGTAGGAAGAACAAGGTTGGTCCCATGTGACCACAACTGACGGCTGGGCCCCAGTTCCCGATCCCCAGGGGTCTTCATGGGACGAACCCGTGGTGCCACAGAAGGAGACCCCAGACCCTGACCCTCCCCAGCCTGACTCAGTGCCACCCCCAGTGTCCAATGAACCCAAGACCTACGCTAACCTCTTCAAGGGCTCCCAGGGCTTTGCTGCTGCTGCTGCTTCACCTCCTTCCCTCCCAGTCCAGGTTCAACCCCCTCCCTCACAGACCACACCTCCTGCACCCCAGCACACACACACCATGGTAAGTATATTGGTTTGTCCATGTGTCTTATAATTGCTTACAAGTTATCTAAAAAATATTTACTTGTACCTACATCTTTTCAGCATGAGTTTCTATTGTGCTTACTGTACCATCTCTCAATCATTTTTTAAAGTTGCTAATATTTTATAATTTGCATGTATAGTAATGTGCAATGTGTAACCTGGAGCAAAGGATTTAGATTTGATTATCTTTGTTTTACAGAACCGAACTGAGACCAATCCCCGCACCTCAACCACTCCAGGCATGAGCAGCGGTCCTCCCCAGTCCCAGACTGGGGGAGGCTTCACTCAGCGCAACCCCAGGAGCACACAGGGTCGGGGACCACCCAGAGACCGCCCTTACAGGCCCAATGGTGAAGACAGTTCTGAGCTAGGTATGTTTTTAGCAATATAAATAGATATATATATATACATGCAAATAAATCACTTGAGGCACGTGATACAGGAATATGCGTGTTTCTTTCCCTCCTTGTGAACTTACACATATATATATATATATTTTTTTCCAATGCATAGATTTGGCTCATGAAACATAGGTTCCTGTTTTGTTCCTAAAAACTTCTATAGTATCCTTTTCTATCCACATGGAAACAGACAGCCTCGGAGGTGAAGAGAAGCGGCGACCCCCTGTACCTGACAGCCAGCAGATCTTTGTTGGCAACCTGCCCCACACAGCTGGAGAGGAGGAGCTCAAGGTGGGTTGTTGATATGTGTAAATACATAAAGTTATCCTAGCCATGACAAGCCAGGCACTAAGAAGTTTAGAAACTGTAGAATATTTTAGACCACAATTTTAAATAAGTATTCTTGAGCTAGTGTACTACATAATATTTTTGGATTTTTGCTATATATTATGTTCGGCATTCTTGTTGTACTCCATTACGTACTCATCCCTTTTCAGTACTAATTGTATTTCATTTGAATACTACAGATTGAATTTTCCAAGTATGGCAAGATTGTTGACATCCGGATAAACACAGCCAAGAGCAAAACTGGTCCCAAGGGTCAGGTTCCCAACTTTGGCTTCATCACATTTGAGGACGAAGGCACTGTCACTAGGGTTCTCAATAGTCGGGTGAGTATTTGAACAAAGATATAGCTGAAGTATACAGTATACAAGAATAATGAGTAAGGGGATAGAGATAATATTATTAAAAAAAAATGCAGAATACTGTAGTTTAATAACAGGGTACCTTCATCTCAAGTGTTCTATATTTTGCAATTTGTTTACATAATGTGTAGTGATAATATGTTTGCACATATACAGCCAATCTTCTTGAATGGCGACCACCGGCTGAACGTAGAGGAGAAGAAGGCCAGAATGAGGATGGACAGTGGTATGGGACGCCCCAATAGTGGCCGAGGCGGAATGGGCGGCAGCGGTGGCATGCGTCAAGGACCACCAGGTGGCGGAATGCAGGGACGTGGTGGTGGCAGACCCAACTTCCGGGACAGCAATCGTGGTGGCCCTGGGGGTCCCAGAGGCACCTTTGTGGCACGCCGCTAGCCCCGCCACCCAGCATAGTCACTTTGGCCCACCACCACCACCGCCAACAGGTGTCGTCGTTGTGGGCGCTGCAGTTAACGATAACGGTGGTGTTGTTGAAACATGAGGAGGTGCTGCATTGTCCTCCTGTACCATACGTAGTGAAGTTAAAAATATATATATATACACATATATATCGATATGTGTGAAAATCTTGATTCCCTTTGTGTCAAGAAGTGGGAAAGGAATAGAGAAGGTACTGCACTATCCTGTAGTGATGTTACAAATATTGAAAAATGTCTGACAGTTTTATTGAGCTGAAGAAAACAACCCACATTTTATTAAAGAGGTTCTGCACCATTCTCTTACAGTGGTTACACAAATATCGATAAGTGGCGGACAATTTTAATTGAGGAAAATTATACCTTACATTATAAAGGCTATTAATAGCTATCGGTATTTCTATATACGCTTGAAGGGGATATCATTAACCTTCCTCACGTTGTGATAAATAGAGCTGGAAGGTGCAGTATCTCCCTTTGTTTTAATGATACCACCTTAACCTTGAGTACGGCCGCTGTACAACACTGGTGTGCTTGTCAGGTGAACTTCATGCCGTTCGATAACATGACTGCTAAGACGGTGGCCGCTTGGAAATAAATACTGGTGCTTGAGGTGATGACAAAAAGAATTACCGGTAGTGATATCATACATAAAAAAAAAAACTTCAATAACTTAAGTGGCTTCTTTTGTAATTTAGTTACTCCCACCTCTCTCTCAGTAACTGTTTTAGAATAACCCGATTGATTTCCATTTTGTGAACACAAACCATTTTTCCACTGATGACTGTACTTAGTCCTAGTGCCTCCCTTGATATATACTTTATACAGTATTTGTTTTATGTATAAATAAGAACCTTCCTGTCTGGATGGTTGTGATGGAATTCAATCTCAATAGTAATTTACGCGTATTTGGTAATAATACAAAACGTTGTGATTACCAGGACCATTCCCATAAACAGCTACTAGTCAGGATTGAAACAAAGTTTTTTGTGCTTGTCTGTTACAAAAGCAACACATTCTCTTTGAAATTTCAATTAAGGAGGGAACAAGTGGATGAAAATCTTCGTTGAACTGATTTTTCTGCAGGCATTTTGATTCCACTTTTTTTGCTTTCTGTTTTTTGTGTTAAAATGTTTTAATGTAAAATGTTTTAACTTATTTTTTGTGGCACCAGGTTAAGGGGCCTGTGGTGAAGATGGCATATTGGAGGTTAGTGATTTCTCCAAGCTGTGCCAAGAGATAACATTGCCTTAGTATAGCCAAGGCTGGTATTGTTGCACAGCTTGGGGAAGGAATCAGTAGCTTTCAAACTGCCAACAAAAATATTTAAGCCCATAAAGCCTGGTGCTTGTTTAGTACCTGGCAACAAGATTGGTGAGGTTTAATTCACTTTGTCCCCAAACGCTGAAGTGAATAATCATCTCTGTGATGCCGATACTGCCCTCGGCCCATACCCACACACACTAGAGCAGGTACAGCAGACCCTTGATATAACTCAAATATATTAACGGTCTTCACACACAACCAGCTAAACCCCGATGTCCGTAATTGTGGAATTGGCATAAGAAAACCTAGGGAAACGTTAGGGGTGGTCAATGCTGGACAAAATGTAGATGGAAGGTGCGGATAGAAATGATAAGTTTGTGTTACATCAAGGGTCTGCTATATCACACTGTCACATTTACCCTCTGTTGTCTGGCCAGTCTGTATTGTTCTGTGCTCCAACCCATTAACAGAGGTCTGGAGGATACTCGGTGATAGTGAATGGAGCAAACCTGACTCTAGAATGAAGGATAATGGCGTAAAGACAATAGGTGACAGCGTGAGCAACCAGAAAGGCAATAATCTTTTGTAGGCAAATTGGAGGACTACCAGTTACTGCAAATTATGCCAGAAAATAGACTGCTTCACTATACAACCAGAGGATCTGTTTTATAGCAGGGTTTGTAGGAATTGGTAGCTCTCCAATTCACCCCCAAGAGACTACTCTCGTAATCAGATACAAAAGGCACCACTGACAGAGCTGGCACATATCTGGTTTTGGGGCTGCATATGAGAAGTCGTGTCGGCCCGGTGAGGCGATTAACCAGTACCTTGGCTCCATAGACACTACATCGTGGGGCCATTGTAACAGTGTTGGTCCCTGTCATTGCCACCAGTCGAATCGGTCATTGCTTATGCTAAAAAGATGTGCCTGAATTAAAGTTGCCATCTTGAGAACTGTTACGGTCCTCTGAACGCACCTGGCAAAACCTGGCAAGTACTTCAAAGCCTCGGCAACTGTGTTGCGTACAGTTATAGCCAGGACCTTGTAACCACCCTGATAAATACACTTTTGTAGTTGGCAAGCACTCCCTCCTAGTAGGTGGTAATAATGTAAATGAAGAGGATATTGCCACAAGTGAAATATGACTTATCAAGATTGTTATGGAAACCTGGCTGTAACTGTACCACACTACATATCTGGTGGGTGTTTGGGCCAGTTTTACAATGGGTTATATTTGTCAAGTTCCATATCGGCCACAATCGCTGCATGGTTCACCATCCACACTCCCTACAACTATCACACAAATAAATAATCATTACCACAATCCAGTTAACAAAATCATCTTACAGTTCAATCACAAACTCGCTACACACACAGTCCCACGTCTTTACATTCAGGCCCTTATGAATTGACTGTGTACAGTTGTAAAAATCAACTTGATGTGGACACATAATTATTTCTAATTCTTGCCTCTATGGGTTTGTGAGTCGTGTGCAATAAAATTAACGGATTCGGTGGCAGATGACTGGTATAATGGCTTGATGTAGTGTCTGGAGCCATTATACCAGTCATTACCATCATTTTGTCTTCTGGAGTTTTATTGTGTATGGACTTATGTTCCAGCTCTGTCATTAGTGTTGATTGCCCTACTAAAGGAGTCATCTGTTGTCAGCATATTGGAGGGCCGGTGACTCCTCTAAACTTTGTTACAAAACGGCTCCTCCACTCGTGTGCTGAGGTTCTCGTTTGTTTCCTGGTATAGGTTGAAGGAGTCAATAGCCCCTTGATTAACTCACAGCAGATGACCACCTATAACACACAACGCCACACACTAGACGCGTCGGGCATTACAGCTATAGTGACGCATTCCACTCTTGGCCGAGCATGAATCCGCATTACCTCAATTTTTTCTTCTTTTTTATTATATATATATATATTTGTTGTGGGTGAAATCGAGTGTTACGTTTAATTTTTCAATCAGCTGCTCATAGATGATTTATCAATTGGAGGAGCATACAGAAATAAAAAACCTGAGAGGTCACACACACTACTAATTTATTTTTTTTATTTTTATTTTTTTTTCATGATTTTTATACTATCTAATTCCATGGGGTCACTGTTAAAACTTTCTTGACAAGTTACATGTCTCATAATATGTTGTAGTGGCAGTTTTCACCAAAATGGAGAGTTAGGACGCTATTTATACTTCACGTGTGAACTGTAACCACCATCCCCAAAGCATTTTTAAACAAAGATGTATGCAAGAGGAAACAAAGAGCCTTATCACCATCAATACTGTTGCATCAATATCAACATTTGTTTCATTCCATTGGACTGCAATCTTGAGCTGACCGGTGCATGCAATGGGCTTCAGGCATTGGTGATGGACTTTTTTTATATTTATTTTTAATCATTGTTATTATTCTCTTTTCATGTGCAAATCAGTATTACAGTAGCCCTGTATTTCATGCCCTTAATTCACTAGTTTTGTTATCGGTTGTGTTTATAAGGCAGGTTCCCACGATAGTTGGATTTGCAGATATGTGATATTAGTTTAGATAGGGGAGCAGTTGTCAGATGTAGTGAAGTGGGTTGCATGCACTGGCAGCTCAAGTTTGGTCTGTCCTTGTTTGATTGTTTTTTTTTTAAGGTCGTAAGATTTTGTAAGTGATGTGGAGGCTACTGATTACTCCAAATATATGCCAGGTGCTGATAACATATACATTGTGTATCTTTCATGTCATACAATTTGGAGGAATCATTATTCTCTATCCTACATTTTCTTTAGAATCTGGCAAAAATGTACTGGCTCCTTAGTTAAATATGTTGTCTTATTTGATAAATGTAATGCAGTCCAATATTAAATACGTCAAAACTTTACATAAGGTACTTATCTGCAACTTATACAGATTATTATGTATGCAAACCAAAGGTTACTTTGAAGGGAATTGGTGTGTTTTTGCCAGGTTAAAAAAGAAAAGAAAGAATCCCTACAACTCGCCAGCATTATCTTACTCCTCTTGAAGTGTTAATTGTACAGTTGTATGCAAAAGTTCCGTACCTCGGCCTCTTCCTGATCTTCTGTAATATGTAACTACAATACTGTATAAAGATTGTGTGTGTAAATGTGAGGTGGGGGGAAGGGAATTCATCCATTAATTGTTTTCATACATAAAAAAGATTAATGCAATGGTGTGCACTGATAAAACTATAAAAAAAAAAAAAAAAAAAAAAAAATGTTGTCCAAGTTCAGACTGTAGGTGAGACGGAACTTTTGGTGGCGACTGTACTTGATTTATCCAATCCCACTTCAGAGGTCGCTGTTCTGTGACCTCTGGATATTTCACCTAAAATATTATTACTGTAGGTAAAACCATTTAGCTCAAGGTCATGTTAGTTAAGGGGGGTTAAATGTTGGTGATAGAAGGCCGCTGATTCCTCCAGATCATGCAGAGAAACACTTGCTTCAATACAAATGAAGTAATTTGTTTTGTGACACCCTTTAGAGAAATGTGAGGTCTTCAATTGAGCAATATATAACCTTCATTAAGAGTGCACTAGTTTCATGTCGGGTATATCTAATGATGTTTGTATAAAGAGTTAATTTAATTTAAAGTCGTGAATGTTGAAATTTATCCTATCACTGGTTATGAAACTAAGGCATTTCTAATAAAACATGATTAAATCTGGATTTGGTTTTATATATAAGGTGTTCTGCAAGTTAGAATGCTTTTTGCTACCACTTTATTTATGACAATTCTTGCAGCTCCTCCTGGTAAGCATCTTTTGTGAACACAAGTGCAGAGGAATGAAAGTGAGAAATAAAAGCATCTTTTCATGTCTGTTTCTTCTCAACCTCATTAACATAAAAATTGTTGGTGGCTTGGACATATTATAAGAAGGTAAAGAAAAGAGCATGAGGGACAGCAAGCATGAAGGAAGGACTCGAGTTTGAAGTACTGCCCCCATCACTGCAAAGAAGTACTGTATATAAGAATCAAGTAACCTGGAGACTTCTGCCATGGCCACATCTTGACGAGATCCAGCATGGGAGTTACTACTGTACTAATATTTGGAAGGAGTAGAATAATGAAGGACAGTGATCATCTGTGTCGATTTTTGCTCCTTTCCATTATGAGGCATCGGTAGCATACAATATCTTTATTATCATTCTCTTCCAAATTTTGTCTATTTGTTGCTCAAAGTGTGTTCGTGTCTTGAGGGGTATCGATTGTTTGTAGAACTGTTTTAGTGACATTTCTTGTTCTTGTCTGTTTAAACAACATGGGCAAGTTTTCTTGAATATACTGAAATATTCCTTTAGGATTGTTAAATAATTGTTTATACACTGGTTTAATTATTTTACTGTTTTATGATTAAATTAACAACAAAATATACATTCTCTCTTAAACAAACCTGTATCAAAGTACTTAACCCTCCAAACACTAATATAACAACCAATCTAAAGAAAAGAAAAACTACAGTGTCTGATGTATGTAAGCATGGACAATGATACTCATTTTATACCACAGCAAGCTTCTGCTGTTTTGTCTATCGTGTCTCGCTGTCAAAAAAAATTCTGCAACTGTTCCTCCTTTCTTTGTTTTTCCTTTGTGCTTGCTGTCCCTCCTCTGTCTCCTTATCCTTTGTGGTAGAAGGTCTTTTTGCCCTAGCAGTGTACTTTCTTCCCCCTTTATTCCCCTATGTTCAAACATAGTTTAATTAAATACTGTACACTGGTTCAGATATCACTTGCCGCAGCATTGAAATAACCTGTGGGGACTCACTGACCCAACACAACACCTTTCACTTACTTGACGAGGTTTTCAGTTCATTTTGTGCTGTGTTCCTTCAAGGGGTAAACTTTCCATCCCGGGCATTGTGTGTCATGGTGAGGAGGGCAGTGAAAGGTGCCACCAACTCTACATTGAGGGACAGGCACCGCAACTGGAATTTTAAGGGGAGCAGGAAAATACATAGAGTAATTTTTAGTACTTTGAAGTAAATAGAGAATTTTTTATATTTTAATTGAATTGCAAGAGTACTTTCTTTTAAGACTGGTAGTGAGGGGGAGGGGGGATTAAATATTGCAGGTTTGAAAGTGTTGGTAAATGTGAGTATGACCCAATTCTCATTTAAATCTTGTTCATCCAAATATTTAAATTGAGAGCATATCCAACTCACCTGTTCACCAAAGTATTCTACATCCAGACAGATTTGGAGACGAATCTTGTCATCGTCCGAGAGTCCACCAGTGATCTCGCCACCAGCCTGTGTACCGCGGTCCCTGGCTCGCTTCAGACGCTTTAGACTTTCCTCCATCTTGTGCACTGAACTCAGCACATCATATGTCAGCGTTCTGTACCTGCAACAGGGTGGTATATCTTTTTAACCCGTGTATTGCAAAGACAAAAGTTATATTGTTGTTTTGTCCAATAATTCCTTGCATAAAACTAACCATACTGAAGTCCAAGATACAACTTCAAACTGAAATCTAATGTTCATTATTTGCCATGAGGTTTTTCACTAACTTTCTGGTCATGATTACTGTTTTTCACTGTACAATGGGGAGTTTTCCAGTGAAATTTGAAATAATCTGGTATTCGTCTGGGTTAAGTAAGCCATCAAAAATCGTTCCAAGTTAAAAAAAAAGGCACTTTACCCATGGACAATGGTGCTACCTTGTCTATCATAGACTTGTTTCTTTCACTTGAATTCAATGAGATACACTTACTGTTCAGACACATCAGTGCAGACCTGAGTGAGCCACTGTGTCATCAGCTGGGACTCCACCTTGCCCATGTTTTCCTTGGCGAAGGTGGTGAGTGTGGCGGCTGCGGTGGCAATGTAGGGTTGGTGTGTGGTGGGTGAGGCTCGGTTAGTGCGGCGGTATAGGCGGGGAGTGTCGGCCACCTGGCGTAGTGGTCCGCTGGCCGCCAAAGTGAGGGTCTCTACAATCACTTCACCTATGCTGGGGACCTGACCCACAAGGCTGTGACTCTGCTCACTCAGTTCCTCTGTTGTGATGGTGAGGTAAAGATTAAACAACTTTTCTGTTACTTATATATTTTTTTGACATTTTTATATTATTTATTTCTACAGTATAGTATTACTGTTATGCCCATTTCCTTGTAGCATTTTGTATCAAATGCCCTATAAGGTCTCACAAAAGTTTTGCAGTATTATTAAAATTAAATAATTATTAAAATACACCAGAGACACAAAGCTGGAAGAGAATGCAAACATTCTATCAATCCGAGGACCTCAACCCCATGAATCCAACCTAAAGAAAAGAAGACAGCATAGAGAAAGAAAAATGAGCAGTTAGCTCAATAAAAACATATTAGCCCTACTCTTGAAGCCAGCCAGTCCTATACCATCAAAGACAGATTATTGAACTGAATATATTACTCTACTTGCCGCACATCTTTCTACCATCAAATATAAAGACAAATCATAGATATGAAAACTCAGCGCTAATAACACCAATAGTAAGCACCCAAATGGTAAGGGACTGTACTGGCATGACAACTGGACCAAATTTTACTCACCCTTTATAAGCATCAACTTCTCAGGTGGGAGATGTGACACCAGAGGCTGGATGGAGTCAGTAAAGAGTGTGGGCAGTTTCTGGGACATGGTCTTGACGTCATGAACCAAGCCCACAGCTGCATCTCTCTTCTGACTACTGGTGGTGGTGCCCTGGTCAGGTGCTGACTTCTCCCTGGGTCTGGTGCTTGGTTTGTCAGTGCTGCTGTTGCCTCCACCAGTGTTGCCCAGATCACGGGACTTTTTGGTCGTTTCTCTGGTTGTCTGGAGTTGCTGTTGTCCTGGTGCCTGATGGAGATTACAACCTATCAGTATACAGTTGTGGAGTACAGTAATAGGGAGAAAGTTTTAATGCATTACAAACTAAGACAAATTACTAAATTATTTGCATTACCGAGTTAAATTGAATATAAAACACTAAGAAGTTATCTCCCGGCTGTACAAGACGCGGCCAACCTTGAGAGCAGCGGTGGTGTTGGTGACCCAGGTACGGTAACGGGCCAGCACCAGCAGCATCAACTTCCAGAAGCGGTGTAGAAGGGGCGGCAGGAACACCTCAGGGGAGTAGCACCGACGCAGACTCTTCCACACCTCAGCAGAGCAGGTGAAGGTGAAATCTGTCCTTGCCTCGCTGCCTTCATCACTCCTCGTTGCCTCCACCATCACCACCTCCTCCTCCTCCTCCACCAGACTCTTCTCCACAATCTGTCCAATCTCCTGGTATCTGCAAATGACATGAGAAGAGTGGTCCCTTTCATTCACTCAACAAAACTTCTTTATTTATTTTATTTTTTTTACTTCTCATAACCATCTCACCAATCATTATCTGTATCACAATCTGTACAACAAACATGAATACAAATGCAAGTAATCCATATTCTACCCAATTCTATGTTTACCCAATTAAGCATTTATTTTTACCTGATTTGAAAGTACACAGGGAGATTCCAGAGGTCTAGGAATGTGTTGTAGTCGCTGGTGTCCCTGAATGCCTCCACTCGCTCCCTCGTCTCCAGTAGCCTCTCAAACGACTCCAGGAACTCTTGTGTCTCCAGGTATCTCTGTGGGGCGTCAACAGGGGGAATGGTTAGAGATATTTAATCTTATTTTTTGCAGTAACTGTTTATGTATACTATATATATATATTTTCTATATCAAGAAAGGTGAGGACTAGGACTAGATTTAGGCAAGAAGTGCACCTACTAACTTAATGTCCACACCTGTGAAATAAAAAAAGAGTGAGAGGACATAACCTATCACTACAGTACAGTACATTTCCCCACCTGATGAAAAGAAGCAGGGTTGCCCGGGTTGAAGATGTGTTGGGTGTTTGTCTCGAGGGAGGTGACTATCTCCGGCCAGGCAGAACGTTCTAGGAAACTGTACCCTCGCACTGCATCGGGTCTGTGGGGTGATAATCATCATAATGGATCTGCAGTATTAGAGAATTTAGGAGGAAGAAAAATAAGACTATCCTAGGCCTGGAAGACCCTGTAGCACGAACAAGGGATATGGAGATCGAGATGACCAATCACTAACATAATCACTTTAATTAGTAACCACACCTACTCTTTATAATAATGATCCCTTGCAGACAATTTACCATCAAGCCACAAAAACAACAAATTAAAGGTTTGGGGAAGGTTCGGTGAGGTGGTTGGTAACTAACCCCGGACCGGCTGTGACCGCCAAGAGGGGTTGACAGATGGTGTTGACGGCAGTGAGGGTGTTGGTGTACATCCCTGGCAGTCCACGGGGGTCCGATCGAAGGCTAGAGTCGCTGATCACCTGTTAAGTATCATTCACTGTACAGATTTCAGGGATTAGCATAGTCATCATTATCAATTATTTTTATTATTATCATTTTTGTTATTATTATTATTACTACTATTACTATTATTATTATTATTATTATTACTGCTACTACAGTATTATTATTATTATTATTTACTATTAACAATACTTACTGTACTATGCTATTATTATTATCATCCTCCTTCTTCATTTTCACTGTCATCATACATACAAAACACAATACAATACAACATAACACACTCAATACCTCAGCCAGTTCCTTCCTGATGAGATGCCTGATGAGTGTGTGGGCATGTGCCGTGCTACCGAGGCTGGCATAGGTCCGTAGTGTCCGTCTCAGCAGCCCCAGGTCCTTGTTCAGTACGCCCTCCCTCAGCCCTCTCTCCAGACCTCGCTCCACAAACTGGCACACCTCTGCCACTCGCTATGCACAGTTCAGAGCGCATGAAGGGGAAACATTGCCTCAGTCATGCTAAGCTTGAATAGAATGTTATGAGTTTCGTAATGAGGATATTTAAGAGATGCTATACCTACTCATAAAATAAATAGCCATTGAATATCTTCAGCGGGGGTGTCAGACAAACCAACATACCGGCTTTAATTTCATGAGTTTTGTAATGAGGATATTTAAAAGATGCTATACCTACTCATAGAATAAATTAGCCATTGAATATCTTAAGGGGGTGACAGACAAACCAACATACCGGCTTGAAGACCTTGAGCAGAGCAGCGCCCTCACAATGGGACACCAAGAAGTTGAGGTGGTTGACTTCTGATGCCAGCCGATCCACCAGGTCTGTCTCCCCCGGGCATCCGTCCTCCGCTCCGTCGTTCCCTCCACTGCTACTACCTCCTGTCCCACCCTTGAGTAAGGCCTCCAATCTTTCCAGCCTAGTGACCATGGTAAGCAAGAGGTTTATTTAATAATGCTAATATGACCAGATAGTTGCATTCTGAACCAGTTTCTATTCAAACAACATATGTAATTGACCATATGAGAAGTATATCAGTCATCTCCACATTCAAATTGTGTTACAACATCACCATGGCTCATACATACGCTGGTGGAAATGAAGCGAACCTATGCTACCAACTACACCAATCAATCCATTTACCTTGTTGATATTTGTCCCAGTCTGTGCAATAGAGCTTTCTGTTTGGTCAGGGTTCTCCTTCGGTCCAGGTCCTTTGATATGGTGGATATGGCATCATCGAGCAACTTTTCAACGCTCTGCAACACAAGGACATACCATAGATTAATACTGTACAATGAAAGATAACACTTGTGTCACCATTCTGCTTGATAATTATTAGATAAAATAACTGACACTGAAACTCATACCTATAACATTAAGTAGTCCAGGTGTAAAAACGAGTGAGAAGTAGCTTTATTTTGATGTGGCATATTTTTCCATTTCAAATGTGATATTGGCTAAAAGAGTATTGCCAGAGTGTGAAAGTATATATCCATAGTATAAAAAAAAAAATCACATTCTAACTTAAATACACAATACGCTAACTACAGGAACGTATCTATAAGAACATACTGTGCGTGTACTCTGAGCTCACCAGGACTTCCTCTCTGAGCTGCTCCAGTGGTGTTCTGAGAGCCTCTATGAGCCGATCTAGACCCGTCAGGTTGGTGGAGAGATTGACAAAGTCAGCATAGTCCCGGTTGATGAGTTCAATCATGGCACTGCGCAGGATCTTAAGGTACACTCCCAGGTCATCCCTCAGAGTTTCCAGACCACCACTGCCAGCCGCCTGGTGAACACGTACAAAATTGTCCACCGAGAAGTCATCCTGTGGTAAACAAATCATCAGTGAAAAGGCACTGCTACTACAATATTAAAGGGACATAGAAAAGCTATTTTGCATTTAGCAAAATAAAGTTGAAAAATCATCAGATAATAAAAGTCATTCTTCTATTACTATTTAAATTATATACAAGTAATAAAAAAAGCAGAAAGTATTTCTTAAGAACAGATCCTTCATATTTTTCCAATTTCTTAGTTTTTCTAATTGTTCTTCAAGTCTGTTAATTAAGGAACAGAAGCATCATCCAATAAATGGAAAATGAACAAAGTTATTATCTATTCTGGTAATGGTAAGACACACTACTGGGAGACAGATGAATTCCCGGTTGACCCTCCAATTGCACACTGACAACATCCAAGAGAGGTGACATCCACCCCTATTACTTAATAAAAACAAAGAAAGAAGACCACACTAATCCTGGAAGACCCTATAGCATGAGGGGGGAGGGGGGGGGAGACTGAGAGGAGAGACAGACAGCAGGCACGAAGTAAATGGGTGGGAAGAAACAAGGGACATCATTAGTTAGTATGCCAAGATGGAGGAAAAGACTAAAATGTAGACTGAGTTGAAACAGCCCACACTAATACCACCAAGACTGATATTTACAAACCTCTACAATATATCAAAGCTTAAAAGTCCAATACTAGATCAAAATAAGAGTATATGATACGGGTGGGTTATTAAGTATATAATTATACGTATATAAGAGTTCCCTGATGTCTTAAGTGAATTCCCAGACTGTCACAAACGCTATCACTTACAAACCTTCATATAATCACAAACTCCATCATTTACAAACATTCATAAAATCACCAACTCCATCATTTACAAACATTCATAAAATCACAAACTCTCATTTACGAACCTTCATAAAATCATCCTTGTCGAAGCACAGAGATGATGTTCCATATAACTGTACCGGTAAGCTCTTCTCCGTGTCACCTTCCATGACATACACTAATTTGGAGAGTAAGAACAAGTAATATAATTAATTAATAACTCGTATAATTTTCCTCGCCCTCCCCTGTCAAACATCAACTGGGTGAAAACATTCCATAGACCATCTTCATATATATTAAATAATGATATACGTAAAAATGTTGTAAAAACTTATATTTATTCACAAAATTATGGTTAAATGTAATATATATAGCCCTATCCATCAACAAAATCTATAAAATATTCATGTACTGCACAAAAATGTAAACTACACATGTTTTAAGATGATATATTTATGTTTGCATTTGTTATTTGCCACGGACGCACGGGCTACGGATCTACAAATGTTTATAAGATAATAATTAATATCTATCTCAGCTTTATTCTACAAATTATGTAAGCTAAAAATTAAAACAAACAAAATTAACTCAAAAATAAGGTTATAGAGACAGTAAGAAATGCTATAATCAGGGTCCAAAGGGGAGGCTGTTGTAAATGTAATAACAAATCTGAGCTTTAGTCTACAAATTATTTAAGCTAGAAAATAAAAGCAAACAAAATGAGCTAAAAAATAAGGTTATAGAGACAGTAAAAATGCTATAATCAGGGTCCTAAAGGAAGGCTGTTGAAAAGGTAATAAGCCCGTCGTGACGTCACTGGAGTAAGTTTGTTTACATCTGGAAGGGACTCGATAAGAACACACGTGACACCATAAGTAAGTCTTTATTTAATTTTGTATATCTTACCGATTGGGGCCTTGTTAATGCTGGATAGAGAGGAGAAGAAGGAGGAGAGAGAGGATAAAAAGGAACGTTCATAAAGTTAGGAAGACGAAGGTATTTTTCTTAATGAGTGGCAGAATAGTTAATTTTTCGGAACTACTAGGGAAATATTATATCTGTTTATTAATATTTTGGGACTACAGAGGTAATATATCGGCTTATGTCGAGGATCTGGTAACTGCTAGGGTAATATGTCGAGGAACTGATAATAATTCACTCGGCGTTGCAACTTCAGAAACAAGTCATTTTCAGATAAAATTGTTGAATTTTCTGAAGAGCCATAGAATGCTATCTCATTGTATGTTGCTAATGTACAATTTATTCTTCTTTCAGAGATGGGGAAGGTCGAGAGAAGTAATCCCACCCATTCTTATCGTATATCATTCCAAGAGAAGGGTAAAAAGTTTCAGAGAAATCAAAATGTTAGAAACAGGCCTATTCACAATGCTCAGATGGCTGCTGACTCCATTGATAAAAGTAAGAAATTTGTTCCCAAGAATAATCAAACAACAGGGAACCAAGTTTCGGTGGCTGATGGAAGAATAAAAAAGAAGAAAAAGAAAAACAAAAAAAGTTTCAACAAATTCCTGAAAGTTCAAGACCAAGAAATTACCAGCACAACAACAGTGAAGGATGAAAAGGTGAGTAGACTACAGTACAGTATCCATATTCAAGAACATTTATGGTGCATACGGTGGCGAGGCAATGGTACGATGACTCTATAGGCAAACAACAAGCCATCGTAAACACCGTGGATGTTCTTGCATACAGCCCACAGAGGAGTAAACAAACACACATTGCTCGGTACTCACTATGGTTGTGGAATGTTTTGTAATGTCCCTCTCCTTTCAGTTCCGAATCACAGTTAACATTTTAATAATATTGGCTAGGGTATGGAATTTTATTGCAAGTTGAAAATGAATTACTATACAAATTTAACTGTATTACTGATTGACATTATGTTTATGTATAAAAAGATAATTCCAGTGTTGATTCTGTCTAATTTTCTCTCATATCTACTTTAAATATTTTCTGTTTAGGATGGTAGCAGTGTGCCAGCAGCTGGTAAACAGTTGTCTACTTCTTCAGTACAGCAGAGGGATAGAGGGAAGGTGCATGTAAAAAGGGAGAGTCTGTCCTCACTTTGGCTCGACTACAAAACTCATTTCAAGCTTCTGATTCACGATGGCGAGGAATGGCGGTCCCAGGTAAGCTCAGATAAACTCAAGTTTGGACTGAGGATATATCTATACTGTATAGTGCAATGTATGAAAATAATTACATATCAGGTCTGTACTGTAAAATGCTGTGTAACTATCTGAGTTACTGGATGATAAGCATATTATCATCATCATCAATACTCGATTTCCCTTTTTTTCAAGGGGTGGGGAGGCTCTAGTACCTGTACTGGACCCCCAACAGGCAAGGGGTCTACCCTCAGGGCTATTTGAACTTTTAGTGGGGTCATTGTCAGAGAGCGGGGTCCCCAATCCTTACTCCCCCCCCCCCCCCTGTATTGTAGGGGATACAAAGCTGCCTACATCATTACAAGAATGATGGCCGTTGGATATTATACTGTATAAATATAGACCACGACTGTACATAATCCAGTTTGAGTATACTGTGTGTACCACTTCTCACCTTTAATTTCTCCATGTAACAGCTGATTGCAGAAAGAGGAGGGAAAGATGACACAGATGCAAGCACAAAGATCAAATTAAAGGAGCTTGGTGCCCAGATTCTACAACAAGATACCCTACTTTATAGCAGGTGTAGGTATTGTAATTTTTTTATCCATGCAAAAATGCTTTACACTGATTCCATTTTCAGTACATAGATATGTGTTTCACACATACATTCCAGTGTTTATATGTTGTAGATAAGTACAAACGGATACCATAGTCTCTAGCCCACCCTGCTCTGACAGTCCTTCTCTCTTCCTGTTCCCATGGCAGTGGAGTTGAAGGGAGTCAAGGGGAAGGAGGTCAAGTTCCGCAGGACGGTATTCACCCACGGGACATCCAAGGACAAACTTGCAGCCCATGTGTTGAGGTGTATGGAGGCACCCGCCCACTCCCTCTCCAACCTCAATGCTCTCATCTCCATGATCACACCCAAGGCTAAGAGCGGCTTCACCGAGATCTTTGGTAAGGGCTACTCATAGAAAAGTCACAATGAATCAGGCAGTGTTGTAGAACATTTCAGTCTGGGAACAGCTTCATTTATAATTTTTTTAAGTTAAACCAGTTCCTCTAGAATCTAGATCAAGAAACATCTTGTATGAATACATTACAGTAATGTAAAAAATTATTAAATTCTTATTGTTGTCATGCATATGTATATCTAAACAGGAAGACTAAAGCTGTAATAATGCAGTTAATTAGACCAAAATGAGCTTTCAAACAATATACAAAGCTAAAAAAAAAATTTGGTGTTAAGGCGGTAGTACAGTGGTGGTTAATCTGCAGCAATTGATTCCTGCAAACTATTCCGAGCAACGTGCCATCATTATTTTTGTTAATCTGGTCCAGTTTCCTGGCAAATTTTTGGAAGAATCAAAACACTCTAATGTACCAAAACTGTGCCATCCCCTTAAGTAAAGATCAAAACCCCCCCAGACTCCCTGAAGGAGTTGCTGCAGTCGACCTACATCCCAGAGGGTCAGACGGCGCGCAGGTTCGAGAGTCATAACTTCATCACTCTGATTTACTTGGACCGGGAACAGGCCGAGAAGCAGTTGGCCCTCTGGTACTTTGAGGATCAGCTGGCCTACGTTTATCTACGCCTCGTGAAGCACCTACTGGAGGTAATGTATTGAGGAAGACTCGTCCTGAGGGCCACTCATGGGGTTATCATTTGGAGGCTTGCAGATTCCTCCAAATTATGCCACGAAACAGAATAGTACTTCAGCATATGAGTTGAAAGGGATGTGTTTTGTAGCAGTGTTTGGAGAAATCATAAGTTATCCAAATTGCAGACAACAGATGACCTGAAGAGGATAGTTTCTTGTGCACAAATAACTCACTCCTCCAAACAGTGCTAAGAAACTGATCACATATTCTTACACCCAGGCAATCTGTTTCATGGCATAGTTTGGAGCAATCAGTAGTTGTGCAAATCATCCTATGAGAATTAAACCCCTTAATTAACTTTTAGATAGTGGGCTGGCCACTTTCATGTTTGTCTGACTAACTGCAGACAATTAATTTTTATCATTATTGTTTATATATTTTTTTTCTTCGTGACTGTATCGTATTGTTCCTGACTCTTTCTGGAGACAGGTTAGCCAGATCATTGTTGAGAGATAAAGAATAAAAAAAATACAAATGTAATTCTTTCACAATGACTGTATTGTTTTGTTTCCAATTCTTCCTGGAGACAGATTGGCCAGAACATTGTTGAAAAATAAAGAAAATACTACCGGTACTGTACAAAAATAGTTCTTTGACATGACTGTATTGTATTGTTCCTGACTCTTCCTGGAAACAGATTGGCCAGAACACTGTTGATAAGACCAAGGTGCAGGGAATCCGTTGCCTGGTGCACCTTGTATCCAGTAACCCGGCTCAGGACTTGGAGGGAGCCGCCATGAAGGCCGTGGTGTACAAACTAGGTGACCCCAACAGGAAGGTGGCTGCCCAGACCATGTATCACCTCCGCTCCCTCCTCTTCCGCCGATCTGAGCTCAAGACCGTGGTGGTCGATCACATTGAGGACATGATGTATAGGTAAGTTATGTGGCAAATGGTTCTGAGAGTAGGTCAAGGGGAAATTCGTTTGTTGGTGAATTGGAAGGTATCTTATTCCTCCATACTGTACCATGAAACAGATCTTCTTTTCGTAGCATTGAGGTGATTTGTTTCGTGGCATAGTTGTAGTTAGGTGGAATCAATAGCCTTCCAATATACCAACAAGAGAATCTCCCCTTAAAATGAGTAATCTCTGGAGTGATTTGGATTTTATTTAACCCTTCAATCAAGGCTAGAAAAAACAGATTACTATTAAGAGTATTATTATCATTATTACTATTAATTTCATTATTAATTTAATTTCAGAACTAATTTAAATGGCAAGGCCCAGTACTACTGCTTGTGCTTCCTCAAGGACATCATCTTTGGTGCAGGTGATCAGCAGCTGGCTCAGAAACTCCTCAATGTCTATTTTGGCTTCTTCAAGGGTTGTACAACGAAGGTTTGTATACAGAAGCAACATGTACGAAAATTCGAGATGAATTAAGGGGATATTCTCTTGATGGTTAAGTGGAGAGGCACTGATTCCTTCATGCTGTGAAAACCTCTTGTGTTTGAGCTTCTAGAGGCCAAACCCATCATGATAGGGATAATCTTTACAATGCTGTCAAAATATATGAAAATCTTATGTGATAGACCATGTCGAGGCCAAATTTTGACTTTGGTATCTATATCACAGGGTGAGGTTGACACAAGGATTATGGCTGTCCTGCTGCGTGGCATCAACCGAGCTTACCCTTACGCCCAGCAGTCAGGAGGCAGTGTAGACGAACAACTGGACACCTTATATAAACTCTGCCACATTGTCAACTTTGGCATTGCAACACAGGCCCTCCAGCTCATATACCAAGTTACCAGATTTCAGAATAAGGTTTCAGACAGGTAATGTAGCCTTTATACGTGATCTTATAGCCATAGTTAACACCTCCAAACTAGCAGGAAATAGACAACAACAACTATGAGGAGGAGCCTTTATTGACGACGTTTTACTGTTGCTACTCCTTCAACATAGGGTTCTGTAACTACGAATGTTGCCTGCAATGATGTGGACAATACTTGCAGGGTTTGGGCACCAATCCCTTTCCTCTTGTCACATGTCCTGTCTTTCCTTCCCTCCTCTTCCTTCGTGCTTACTATCCTTCCTCTCTGTCTTCTATTCTTTTGTGTTGTACGATCCTTCTGGCCTAGCACATTCTCCTTTTCTTCCTCTTTTTTTTTTTTTCGTTCATCATAAGCAACTAAGGTACCCAGTGTTTGTTGTTAGAAAAAATGCCTTTGACCTGAAGAAGCAGCAGCAAAGCATCATCATTAAAAACTCTCCCTCATGTTTATTTTTATTTTTTTATCAAGGCTCAGGTCAACTCCTACTCATCCACACACATCCAGTTTTGTTACAATTCAAGTATGGGACCTGTTGTGTAGCAGTCATGGTCAGTATAGTGTAGGCTTTACCACAGATGTTCTTTATTGTTACATTACTATCATACAGGAACTGAAAACAATTTAATTTTGCCTCTCCCTCCCCCCAAATAATAATGATAATAAGTGTTTTATTCCGGACCATTTTGTTGTCACACACAGATTCTACCAGGTGATCTATAGTCAGATACTGGATACAACACTGGGAATTTCATCTGCCACCAATGCCTTCCTCAACCTGGTATTCAAGGCCATGGTGCGGGATCAGTCACCGCGCCGCGTCCTGGCTTTTGTCAAGAGGCTCTTCCAGGTAAGGGAGAGACCTGCTTTATGCATCATGAATCTGGCCATACTAAGTGCCAGTTATTATGCCTTTACTACTCTGCTTCATTAATTTGTATTCCTTCCCTCACCAGCAAAGATTTATGTCTTATTTCCAGTCTCACTTCCAGCTGTACAACTGGGCTGAGAGCCATTAACCATCTGAAGTATCACCTTCCTCAAGTAATGTTTATAATGACTGGAGTGCATAATTGTAACTAATTTTGTACTTTTACATATACACTATCTAACTTACAAGTGAGCAAGTACAGACACACCCTATAGTCCTACAACACTTTTGAATGGAACTGCTGTTGCTTTAGTTAATGACGGAAGAAAATATGCTCATGTGATATCTGCTTTACACCTGCCCTATTTACGGTATACTGTACACATTAAACTCATGATATCCTGATTCAGCCCTTCTCCATCATTTTCCTTTGTACTTGATGTCCTTGCCCTCTATTTCCATCTTTCTCATCTGGTTGCAATGTCGTTATTGTTCTGTACCTCCAGCCTTATAAGAGCTTATACCCTGTAGACTGTAGCCAAATTGTTCTTTCTATCTCATTCTCTCTCTCTTTGTCTGTAGGTGAGTATGTACCAGAACCCTAATGTGGCGGCCGGCATTGTCTTCCTGGTGTCGGAGGTGGTGAAGGAGAAGCCAGGCCTGTCCAAACTGATGCCTCGTATGTTGGGCTGCACAAGCGACAGCTTCACTGGTGGTGGTGTTGACAATAGTAAAGACTGCCTGGAGACCCTCAATGATAATGACAATGTTTCTTCAGAGGTCAGTCAGTCCATTACAGATATAAAGACAAAGGGAGGTGTATATGTAGCCATGGGGAAGAGAGAGAACCATCTTCTAGATTTCGATGCCATACAGTCCAGTGAAGATGCAAAGGGGAAAGTTATGAATGATAAGGATTCCTCCAATAAGCCAGTGACACCTGATGCTATGGATGATACCAGCAGGATTTGCCATCAAACCTCTTATGACCCACTCTACCGCAACCCTCTGTATGCTGGCGCTAACAACACTTCAGTGTGGGAGTTGTACCATCTCAAGGTTGGTGAATGCTTTTGATTTTACTGATTTTATTTTTTGTGTGTGTGTGACAGATAAACACTTTTGATTTCAGTTTTCCATCCCTGGAAGTAGAGCCCCCACCTCTTAAAGAAAGGGAAATAGTGTATTGATGATAAATATCATGCCAGTGAAGCGTGTTAGGTTTGTATGCTGAATACTTCCAAATGATTTTGATATGGCAATGAACATTTACCAGATGTTGGTACAGTAATGTAGTATCTCTTGACATTTTGACACTCAGTGGGTTTTGAAATGTTTGTCTCTCTTTTGCAATTGTCAGTGTCAGGTCTTTATATTCTTCCCACACAATTTTATTGATCTAAAGCAGAAAAATGACACTTGGAGAGTTAAAAGATGTTTATATATTATCATCTCGATTCCATACCCCAGACTCACTACCATCCATCAGTGGCCTTGTATGCTGAGCAGGTGTTGGCAGGGAAATATTTGGAGTACTCTGGAGACCCACTGCTAGACTACACCCTCATGAAGTTCCTGGATAAATTTGTCTACAGGAACCCAAAGCAGAATGTGAACCAGGATGATAGTAAGATGATGATAACTTATATTTGGGACACAGCATAAAGTTGGTGGTTTTCTTGCAAATAAATGTACCGTCAAGATTTTTTTTAACTGGAATTTCAAGGGCTGGTGAATTCCTATGTAATGGAAGAACTGACTGAGTGATAATACACAATATAATTGACTTCCTTAAGGGGAGATTATCTTGTTGGTAACTATACCAGAAAACAGATTCCCTCAGTGGTACTATTAGGGGATCTGTTTTGGGAAACATCTTGGAGGAATCAGAGACCTTCAAAATCACCAACAAAAGAATCTCCCCTTAATTAATACCATTGTACGGTATATTAAAAATTGACCGTCCTCGTCCACAGCTGCTGGAGGGCATGTGTTTGGTAGCAAGGAGCAGTACAGTACCAAGGGGATTCGTAATCTGGTTGTAAACTCGTCGTCGTTTGCCGAACTTGAACCAACAGCGGTCCCCGCTGATCACATCTTCTTCCACAGGTGAAAACAAAATCTGTTTTTGAGTTAATATTTTGACACTTTTTTTTTTTTTTTTATCTTATCATGTTGATCATTATGTTACCAAAAGAATAGTAGGCCTATATAACCTAACCACTGAGATAATATACCCATAACTATGCACCACTCCTATGGGTTGAACTAAAAATATACAGTATATATGGAATTGTTTTAACAGGGACACTGACTTGTACTAAGTTATTCAGCCAGAAAATATGTCTTAAGTGCATAATAATGATATTAAGAAAGTTTTTATTATTGTAATTTTATTAATGTTATTGCTATTAATCATTACTGTATTATCATTATTACCATGACCAGTTTATATTCTCCAGTCAAAAACATCACCAAAATTCTGAGCCCGTGTATTTCTTTCCTCACCGTCCCTCAGGTACTTCACACAGCACGCAAAGCCAAAGAAGGAGATCAAAGACGAAGACGAAGATGAAGATGACAATGAGAGTGTTGGTGACGACGAATTTGATGATTACCTGAGCAAGATCAATGGTGCAGCCCGGAGTGAGGAGTGGATTGAGGACCTGGACTTTGCATCTGGGACCAAGTCTGCTTCCGGGAACAAGAAAAGGAAAAGAGATGACGAAGAAGAAGATGATGATGATGACGAAGACGAGAATCTGGATGATGATGAAGATGATGATGACGACGGTGGCTTTGGTGGTCAGGAAGTTGATTTTGGTGATGGTGATGACTTTGAAGGTGGTGATGAAGAGGATGATGAGCTTGGAGGTGGTGATGAAGAGGATGATGAGCTTGGAGGTGGTGATGAAGAGTTTGGTGGAAATGATTGGGACCCCAACATGAGTGATGATGACATGGACTTTGATGAGGAAGATGTGGCGTTCTCAGGTAATACCAGAGCTTTTCTTGTCTTAAGTCTTCACCTTCCTCAATATATTATACAGTACAGTATATATAATAAAAATAATTTCTTACACTAGCATTGTAGGAAAGTACTTGTATATGATAATGCACCATACAGTACTTACTTATTTTGTTACTGTACTTAGAAGACCCAGAGAAAACTACTGAAATTATTTGAGCATGAAACGGATAGAAATTTCTGTAAAAATATTGGAGGTAGAGTCATTCCGGAAACTAAGTGATAACCTCTTTTGCAGATGAAGATGACTCTGGTATGAGCAAACCCAAGAAAAAGAAGACAGACTTGGGAACATTTGTAAGTTTGTTATCCATAATATTTTTTCCCTGTTGCAACCTGCCTTTAGTTCTCTCTGACCAATTTAATGGAGACATTCTAAGTTGCTTTGTATAAGTCTAGGTATATATTTATAAGTTAGAAAGCACAAAGAACTTGAACCATCTATAGTTGAAAACATGAACATTTAAAATGGTGTCAGTGGTGGGGAGAGGCAACTTTCTGTAGTACAGTTATATAGTGGGTAATGCCCTATCTCTGAGAACTCATTCATTTCAGGTGACAAAGAAGGGGAAGAAGAGAAGTGACGATGGCGCCATATTTGCGAGTGCAGAGAAGTTCGCCCACATACTGTCAGAGAATGCTAACCAGGGCATAGACACCACCAGCACCCAGGCTTTGGTTAACAAAGACAGAGCTTGTAAGTTGATGCATGTGTTTTTCATCTTGATCAGTTTTCTCTCTGTGTAACTTATTCTGTTTGTAAGTTGATACATATGTTCCTCATCTCCATCATTTTTCTCTCTCTGTGTAACTCCCCCCAAAAGATTTCATTCCTGTAGCCTTCCTTACCGAGAGTCCAAGTTTTACTGTGAAGTGTAATGGAGGGATAAACATATGTCACACCTCGTGAGTTCTCGTTGCTGGGTGGTATACTGTAGCTAGTCCTTGGAATGTTCCCTAACTGTACCTCAATTCCTTTTCCATTGTCCCATCTTTCCTTCTTTTTCCTGTGTTTGCTGTCCATCCTCTCCTCCTGTTGCAGTCTCTTATAAGGGATCAGGCCCAGTATGCTTTAGCTAAATTTTCCTTTCATTCCTTCAGTCAAAAATGTAAAAATACTTGACCAAAATCTTTCTTTTCAGCCGCTAAACAAATCAAGTGGGAGATAGAACGTGAGCGAAAGATTAGTGGCCAGACTAGGCGTCGGAAGAAGTTCAGGAAGTCAACTCACAAGAAATTTGCAGGAAATAAAATGAAAGGCAACAAAAAGTTCCAGGGCAAGAAGGGACAGTCTAAGAATTCAAAGAGAGGAAGAAAGTAGTAGGTTAAGTTTGTAAGAAACGTTAATTTTTAATAAAGTTTTATGCTCAAACACTATATATTTGCCAAATATTGGCATGTACAATCACCCCCTAGATTCTTGTTATGCCCTGTCAGTAGACCCATTGTATAATGCTAATGTATAATTGTATTCACTACTTCATTTTACACTTAGTTCCTCATTGAAGACAAAATATTTTCCCAGGATTCTGTTATTCATTACCATACTGGCTAAGTGCTCTATTGCAGCTTGTGAAATTACAAGAGTTAAATATGGTAGCACAATATTAAGTGTCTATTGTACTTGTATGGATATGAAGCAAGAGTGCTGAGAATAACAATAACTGTACTAAATTTGGTAATTTCATCAGGGTATTAGGGATACAACTTTTTAGTTCAAAGACTAGTTGCATTTATGTCAATAAAATACAGAAATATAGAAATCCAATGTACAGCAAAAACAAACTACCAAGTGTTCTAACAGAAGTGTGTTGTGATTCACAGCCTTAATGTGAGATGGGAACTATTTGAAGCTATAATATATTTCCAGTGTCCTACTCAATGCCTCAAATGGAGTGGACCTTTGATAAAACACAACTTTACATTTCTAGACTGTAATTTATTTGGTACATTCTAGTATTGGTCATTTCATCATTTATACATATCTATCAGTGGGCTACAGGGTCTTTACATACATAACAGGGCAGAATATATCAAATTTGCCAACAACAACAAATGAGTTCCACAAAGACGATAACATCAGGACGGAGTATCCAGTGACTTGATGTAGACGGGTCTTGATGTGTGTTGGCGTCGGAGGTTGGCACTACCCCAGGCCTTAGTGATGGTGTTGGGTGGCATGTTGACTGGCCGGGGGTATGGAGTCTTGTAGTGCAACGCTGCAAAGATACAAAGGTACATGTACTCTGTATTTACACTATATACCCATTTTCATTTAATTTTGTCTATAGTATTCTTGTACATACTAATATCTACGGCAAATATGAATTACAATACAGTATAATTTATGTTCCTTACCCATTTCCAGTCTGGTTTCTCCCTCGGTTAAGTGCTCTAATATCTTTTCTGCATCTAATAAATGTTTATTAGCACGAAACACCTCTCTGGCTTCACTCCGAATGAACAGTTTTTCTGCCTCAGTTTCTTCAGGGTTCTCGGCTTCCCATGACTGGCCAGTACGCAGTATTCGCCGGTACAAGGACAGCACTCGTATTCTTACGCCATTAGCCATGAGCTGCAAAAAAATTTAAACACAAATTATTATTAGTGTATAGGTTTAAATTCATAATAGTGCATGAGAAACAACACAGTACAAAATATGAGTTAAAAAAATATATATATAAAGTATAATGTTAAATTAGAGTGTCTGTTGGTACGACTGATGCATTATATTCTTGCAACCAATCAAAGAAGTTTCCAAAAATCATGTAATTTGTCTGCCAATCACGAACACCCACGCAGATTGTCAACCTCCACCATGACACGGGTTTTACCACCATCAGTGCTCGGAGGAAGTTGTACCGTATATATATAAACTTTATTGATAATTATTTAGGATAGCTCTGTCCGGGATAAAATAATGATAATGTCCCTTTCATTAGTTTTCCATTCGCACCAGCATAAATGAGCAGTCGTATGTCGTACCCAAGTTATGCGTATTGTAATGTTTGTGGTAGCAAGATAAGCCTTCAAAATTGATTTATAAGTTTTGAATTTTTTTCTGTTTCTTATGTAATATTATATTCCATTTTGTTTTAAAAAATTTATGTTTTATTATACAGTATTATTATTTTCCATTTTATTTTATTTGAAAATGCTTCCAAATTGTTAAATATGTTTTAAATTTTTTACAGTTTTTTATGTTAATATTTTCCATTTGTTTTAATTTAAAAATGCTTTGTTTCACCATTCTCCGCCACCCAAAACCTTACGTATTATGTACCCAAGGTTCTCCCATATGGATCAGAAGGTACAGTCCCAATCCAAAATTTATATCCAGGTCTTGCTGAAGTTTTGAATCATTTGACATACTAGTGAACCAATTACAATGCTTATCCTGTTTCATATTTGCTTGAGCTCGCTAAATAGGCTATTCAAAGCAAGCCTGGATACATATTTTGGATTGCGAGTGTACGGTGGTTAGGGAAGATGGTAACACAATGCTCTTATATATATATATATATATATAATATTATATACAGTATATGGAAGAATATAGGGTCAATACCAGTATATGTAAAATCTTTCAATTTTCCAAAAACTATATTCTGGGAGTGCAAAGTATGGCAATAGTTCAATGAACAATAATTAAATAATAATAATACAATAAATAATGAATAATCAATACTACCGTACTATAACTACAATAACCAATGAATAAGCAATAATACATCTCACTAAAAATACAACAGAGTAAAGAGTATAGCCATTATATAACTCAGAATAAGTCAAATAGGTAATAAATAAGAGGGTAAAGCAATTAAATAAGTAAATATACCTGTAAATTCCAGACCACATCCACAACAGCTGATCGGATGTAAACAAACCCGGTACGTTAAAAATAAAATTATTATTATTTTTATCATTATTATTATTATTGTGTGTATTTTCTTTTAAAAAACACATTAATTAATTAAACATTTATTTATCATATGTTTTGTCACGTGTTATTATTTGTTATTTATTGGCACCATTCAATATTCACATTTATTTTTCCTTGATATTCCATGTGATAATACTACGAGGGAGACCATTATATTATATTTCCTTTATTAAATATCAGGCATTATTAAATTAAATTATATTATGAGGTACAAGTCAACATCACAACCAAAGAATAAAAAAAAAATAAAAAAAAAATACACAGCCATTCGAATCCTCCCTCCCAGGAAATGTAAACACGTGTTATTGTTATTGTTTGTTTTTTTGTAATTAATGTGTTGTAATCATTATGGAAGAACACCTTGTAAGAAGAAGAAGAAGGAAGAAGATGACCCAAGGAAGAGTAGAAGAAGAAAGAGGAGGAAGGAAGAGAGATAAGAAGAAAAAGAAGAGATGAAAAGTTAATCTACATCTCTTGTTTTTCCTTTCTGGTTTTTCTATTTATTTTCCTTCGTGGTTGGTTGATGTCCCTTCTTTCCTTTTCTTTCCTGCTCTCCTACTATCTCCTCTTTCCTAATTTTCTTCTATCTCCTCTTTCCTCCTCTCCTACTATCTCCTCTTTCCTTCTCTCCTTCTATCTCCTCTTTCCTCATTTTCTTCTATCATCCTTTTTTTTCTATTTCCTCTTTCCTCCTTTCCTTCTATCTCCTCTTTCCTCCTTCTCTCCTACTATCTCCTCTTTCCTCCTTTCTCCTCTTTCCTTCTCCTTCTATCTCCTCTTTCCTCCTTTTCTTCTATCTTCTCTTTCCTCCTCTCCTTCTCCTCCTTTACCCTCGTCTTCCTCTTCAATTAATTTTCAAAGGCCGTGAGGAAAAGAGAAACAAAAAAAATGTAAGTATGAATTAATATAGAGTAACTAGTTAAAGATTATGGTCATTGGGGGGGGGGGAGACAGTGGAGTAACCGATTCCTCCAAACTATTCCAAAGCCATAGGCCACCCTTATTTTTGTGCTAATCTGGTCCTGTTTCCTGGCGTACTTTGGAGGAATTATGGTACTCCAGTGTACAGTCGGCAAAAAAGGTATTGGCGCATCCCCATGGATAAGTATTTAATGTTAGTTATATTGTAGTTAATTTCAATGTAAGGGTGGTTCGGTATTTATCTAGTATATTGCTGTTTTGGGTATTTATCTAGTATATTGCCGTTTTGTAGCAGTGTTGCCAGATCCGGCTAGGTCCCAGTATTTCGCCCAGGTCAGGTCCTGGTACTTTACCACGGTTAGGTCCCGGTAGTTTACCCAGGTTAGGTCAATACTTTTTTTTGCCAACTGTACTTACTAACTTATCCCATTAATATTTCCCTTCCCTTCCTTCCAATTCCATAAATATTATAACAAGGTCTGTAGTGGCTATGTTGGAATGTCGTGTTATTTTGAGAACATTTTTGGGTTAAGGGGGTGTGGGAGTAGGGGACAGGCTTGGGGGGGGATTAGGGGGGTGCAGGAATAGGGGGACAGGCTTGGAGTGTGTAGAAAGCCTGTCCCCTATTCCTGCACCCCCCTAACCCCCACCCAAGCCTGTCCCCCTACTCCAGCACCCCCCAAACCCCCCCAAGCCTGTCCCCTACTCCTGCACACCCCTAAACCCCCCCCCAAACCTGTCCCCCTATTCCCACACCCCCTTAAGCTTAATCAAAGGGAGATATTCTTGTTGGTAAATTGGAAGGCTACTGATTCCTCCAAACTTTACCATGGAACAGACGACCTTAATGTTACTAATAGGGGATCTGTCTGGTGGCATAGTTTGGAGGAATCGGAGACCTTCCAATTTACCAACAAAATAATTTGCCCGAAGTTAAGTTGAGCAAACAGAAATGGAAAACACAATATATTTATATGTTCTGCTGTAGAATTAACCTGGGTAATGCATAAGTTGAGCCACAGAAATGAAAAACTCAATTATTTCCCAACATTTTGTGGATTATTTATTATTGGTAATGATCAAGTATATTGCTATTTTCTATTACAATGTTTCTACCCTCTTTAACCACTAATTTTTACCATTCTAAGTATGGTACCCTATTATTCCCTGTATTTATGTGGTGAAATCAATTGGCAACAGTGTATTTTGACCATGTTTGACCCCCCCCTACCCCCACATCAAAATGTTGGATGAGGAATGAAACAAGGAAATAATACATAATATAGCTAATGTTTATATTATATATATTCTACTGTAGAATTAGCCGATTTGACTTGACCTAACCTAACCAAATCTATACCCAGGCGAACTACCAGGACCTAAACCGGGTAGACTTGGGGGGGGGGGGTGGATCAACCATGGTCAAAATGCACTGTCAGACATATATTTCAACACAAAGACATAGAATAATGAATTGTCCAAAACATGTTGGGACAAAGTTGTTTGTGTTTAGCATTTCTGTGGCTCAACTATAATAATTAATTTTGGTACAGTATCTTTATTGCTTGTTGACCACCAAATTAAATAAAGAGTTATTAAGGTAAATTATGGAATGAAAAGTAGGTATAAACTGTACTGTGGCTCATATCCGTGTTGGGATCAATAGCCTTGGTAGAACCTTGAATTAACTACTGGAAACTTTGAGTCGTTTTGGAGTTAATTTATTGATGGGTCGCTGGCATTTTATTTGTTATTTATCTTATTTATTTTCGTGTGACAAGAAACCTGTAATTTATTTATTTTATTTATTCTTGTGTGACAACAAACCAGGATCTAAACCGGGCAAACTTAGGAGGTGATCTGAGTGAAAGTTTTTATATTAGTGTAGGGAGAACAAGAAACTATTTTGGAAAGAGGTAAGGAAAGAAAGGAGAAGAGAAGCCTGGCAGCGTGAGAATGAAGAGAGAGGATGGTCACCATGAGTTTGAAGTGAGGCTGTGAAAGAGGTGTGGAAAAGGCATTTTGATTGTTTGATGAATGAAGGGACGGAAGGGGAAGCGGTAGTGACATGCGTGGGGATAGAGGCAGGCGGTAGTGACATGCATGGGGATAGAGGCAGGTGGTAGACTACAGGGTGTATTTCAACTCAGTATTGCTCCTTTTCTGTCCAACTGCCTAATATGAGAGTTAACAGATAATCCCACTCTTTCATATACCGTACCGGTACTGTACACAACTAGTCTACAGCTGTACCTTGGAACACTACTGTCACCAGTCTTTAGCTTCTTCATATGCAGTGCAATGTGTTTAAGCATCTTGAACAAAATTGGTCATGATTATTGACTTCTCACACTTTGTTTTTCCTTCACAGGTGAGGACGTCAACCTGGCTTCTTGCCTTTACTCCACAATAATTATACAGTAGAAGAGAAGTTCAGAACAGTGGCACAGAGACATGAACCAGTCACAGAAGAAGTCATTCAAGTGGAGGCAAGCAAGGGTACAAGGGAGAAACGGCAGGAATCTTTGTAATTATGGAGTGAATCATTCTCCCTGAAAAATGTTGCGTATGTCTGAAATGGTGAGTGAGGTGAGGCTTGTTTTATTTTATTTTTTATTTATTTTCTTATTGTAACTAAGGTATATATTTTTTACTCATGAAGTTTACAGTAATATAGGAAATTTAGGCAAGTTAGTGTGGCTTGCAGAGGTACGATAGATAATTAACAACAACAACAACAACAACACTCAATTTGGCAAGGTTTGTACCACCACTCCAAATGCACAGTGGAAATTCCCGTCTCTCGTTGCCAAGTCAAGGTGATCCTAAGGGACACATAACAGGAAGAGAGAAAAAGATGAGGGACAGAAATTGTAATAAAGAAATGAAAGGAGGGACAGGTGAAGAGCCAGAAAGGACTGATTTGGTTCCTTAGAATATTGTCCACTTCTTTGCTGGCCTTCCCCCCCACAAAAATAAAATCATAAACAAAAGGAAGGAAAGATTAATGTGCACTAGGCTAACTGTGGGGTAGTATGTTTAAGTAACTAGCCTAGTGGGGGGAATGGTGTAGTTTTTTCTTGACTGAGGGAATTAAAAGTGAGAGAGATCCAAATTCATGTGCATATTTATTTGAGATGCCGAGATACATTGTGTTTGAAGGCTGGGATATTGTCTTATATTAATTTTGCTGATTTCAGAGTGTTGTTCCTGGCTCTGCACGGACGCATCCTGTCCTGTTATGCTGACCGGCCTTCATAACATTCACAGTGGGATTCAAAACAGAAATAATCACTAAAACGCATGTTGACCCACTAGAAAAGTCATACAGGGTTATGCATGTGAAGTGTGTCCTTGTGTAAGTTATTGGCCCAATGAAAATACTGGGTTGTGTGTGTGTGTGAAATGTAGCATATGTGTGTTGTGTGGAGAGGTCCAATAGAGAAACTTGGGTTGATAATGTGAAATGCTGTATAACAAATTGATGTTAGAAAAGTCTTGGCATAATGGAAATCGCCGAGTTGTGTGTGAAATGTGTTTTTGCAAAATGAATTGGCATTTAGAAAAGTTTTGGCTCAATGGAATATACAGGGTTGTGTGTGTGAAATGTACAGTCTGTAACAAAAGTGCTGTTGCCTTATTCGTCAAGTCATGGACCACATAGTATAGTAGCGTAAGCTGGATATTGTTTTTTTGTATGGTGAATGCATTTGTTAAATAAATATAGTTTATAATATCCTTTGACGCATTTAATAAGGTGACGGCACATTTGTTGGTGAATGTACTGTGGAAAATAATGGGTCTTGTGTGCAGAATGTACAGTTGTGGAAAATAATATTGCCCAGTTGAAAATACGGTAGATGGTTATGAATGTGTAATAATATTTCATTGTTTAGAAAGATCTTGTGCCATTGAAAAACAGTGGATTATATGTGTGCAGTGATCTGAATCGGCTTTGCATGATGGAAATTGTGAAAGTTGTATGGTAATCGTCCTGTTGCAAGCAGAAATATATTTAGTGTATTGGAATGTTACACAACTAAGGGTCATTAGTGTATAAATGAGCTGCCACTCCTCTAAGTCTGGATAATGTTGACAATTGTTCATATATACCTAAATTTTATTTTAGGTGGTTTTCTTCCATTTAATAATTCATATTTGGTAAACCAGTTGGAATTTACATAAGTCAGATTTAATTTTTAGTTAAAGTACACACCATTTGTTTATTTTAACTAATAATTTAGACTAATTTTATTAAAGATTTGTCTCACCATAAAAAGTTACAGACAGTAACTAGTCTATCATTATAATTTTACAGTAAAAAAAACTTGACTTGTTCATACTAGAGTCAGTGTGGTAGTCCTTGATCAACCAATATATTTTTTATCGATACAAGTTTTGAGAGTATATTAAATTCTTGTATGTCCAATATTGAACAGTATTTTGTGTTACAAGTAAGTGTACAGTACTATCATTCAATTTATCCTAATGATAGGTTTAGAGAATTTTAAATTTATCCTTTGTGACAAACTTCTAGGTCTTTCTGGCCAAGCTTCCCCATTCTTACAAATTTCCATTCATTGATGATTTTCTATTAATCAAACCTATCATGAAATTATCCATTAAAATACACTTCCCTAATGATACTTTGAGTAACTGTACTGTACAAGATAATTACTTTGTACCATATTTCTTCATATGTAGAATTGTAAGGTAGGGACTTAAGGTAGTCATAAACAGAAACTACTCCACTCAATTTTTATTATGTTCTTTTAATACAAGGTAACACTAAAGAGAATTCCATCTTTTTGGAGATAATATAAAGGACAAAGATCAAATGGAGTAGTTTGTGTTTATGACTAAGCCTCTACTTTACATACTTACTGTACGTGTATGGTAGGGACTTACTTATAGACAGACTACTCTACTCAATTTTTATGTTCTTATAATACAAGGTAACATGTGAAAAGAAAATTCTATCATTAATGGAGATAGATTTACACACTGCCCAGGGTGTTTTTGCAAAAATTGTGCCCATCTTCTTTATACTGTTCTGATAAAGAGCTTAATTGTTATTGCTGTACAGCGAGACATAATGCTTGGAACTTTTATTTCTCTGGTGTGAAGTGCCATATTGAACACTTCACACTTAATGATCAGAGGTGAAAGTCACAACACATTACTTTGTTAGTCAAACTGTACACCACCAACACTAAGCTCTATCAAAATCAGAACAGTGCAAGAAGCTGGGTTAAAAAATCCATTACTGATGAGTATCAGAGATTGGCCAGATCACAGATTATTGGATTAATATTCAATGTTCATATTTGACTAAAATGTTAATTATAGTATACATTTGGGAGGGGCTATTTATGCCAGAAATCAAATTCATTGAAGAAATACTGTATTAGGCAAATTCTGACTATCTTCCCACACTCAACTAGTCCCCTAACCTTGAAACTAACAGTACTACCCTGTCCAATGACAATAAGTCAACTTGATAAACTATACCAAACTCGCAATTCAGTTTAACACCACGTCTATATATTATTGGCAGTACAAGATATAAATGAGGAAAACTAGGAAATTTTAAAAAGATCATGGCATGATTTCTGAAGGTTTGTAACAAATTTTAGATATTTCAGAACATGGGAACTTAGAAAGGACATTTTAAACCAACTATGGTAACATTCCACTGAATGACTACAGTAGTAATCTGGAAAGTACAAACTATTGTATGCAAATATTTTTTTAACTAAACTGTTCTAATCAGTAATGGACGAATGTCTCAATACAGTGAAAATTATCTGTATGACCGGAGATTTTACACTGAATGGGAGTTTCAAATGGCTTAATACTAGATCCAATTGTGAATGAAACATGTTAAAAAGAAATCAAGAGATTACCGAGAATTGCAATTTTATAATACTGCACTGCCAATATGCTTGAAAGTACCATTTTCATATAAAAATATTGGTACTCATCAATTCAATTCTTAAGCAAAGTTTGGTATAGTATTTCTCTTCAAGTCACTGATTACTTCTGTATCTTACCCATTTTTATATTCCCCAGCTTACATGTGTACTTTTGCCACCTCTCCCTTAAGGGGATAGGACACATGGTAAATCTGGAGCAACTGATTTCTCCAGACTATTCCAAGCAACAGACCATTATTATTGTTCAACCGGTCCTGTTTCCTGGCATACTTTGGAGGAATCAAGGTGCTCTTTATGTTCCAGAAGTGTACTAGCCCCTTAAATTACCTTAATAACCCTTTCCATTCCTGTATTTGACCTACCAGTACATTAATATTTCACCATATAGAAATAATCCTGTTCCTATCAACCCTTTAAATTTGTTAATCCTTTAATCTTCACTATCACCCTTAAGGGGAGATTCTCTTGTTGGTAAATTGGAAAGTCTTCGATTCCTCCAAACTATTTCAAGAAACAGAACCCCCATTTGTACTGTACCATTGAGGGTGTCTGGTTTCTGGCATCGTTAGGAGGATTCAGTAGCCTCACTATTTACCAACAAAAGAGTCTCCCCTTAATTTCCTAGTTCATACCTAGTATGGGGCCAGGGGAAAGGTGTAATGAGCAGAGTGGTGAATGGGACAATGAGGAGAGAGGTATGGTAGTGCAAAGTTAAGAATGGAAGAGTGGGTGTGATGGGAGTGACAAACTTATGAAAGGATGGAGAGTGGAGGGGAGAGTGATGTGGGAAGGAAAGGAGGTAGGCATAAAATAGGCAGGCATGGATGAGTGAGGGATGTGCAGTGTTAATGTCTCAAGAGGGTGTGGAAGGGAGTGATATACATGGATGTTGTGGGACAAGAGCAGTGTGGATGACAGGAGAGACTGTTAGTGAAGTATGTACGAGTGTGTGTATATGTTGACATTTGTACCAGTGAATGAGAAGAGTAAGATAGGGAGGAAGAGAGAATCCTGGAGGAGGATTGTAATAATGGGTGACATGAATGGGAAAGTAGGAAGCATTGTTGGTAAGGGAAGTGTGGAAGGAGTGAATGAGAATAGTGAGTATCTATCTGGTGGATGTGCTGAGAGGGGGTTGCTTTAGCCAACACTTCCTTTGAGCACAAGATGAGGGGCAGAGGAGGGCTGGAATAGGGAAAACTGGTCTCTTCTACAAGTCCCAAGATGGAACTAGCTATAGATAGACCTAAGCTAAGAAAGCCTGCAATCTAGTTTCCAAGATTACCTAAAACACCTATACTGTCACCTTGTCCAAGGTCTAAACTATCCTCCCCCATAAATAAAAAGTAATTCTTAACTGAAAATTTTGTAGTGTTGTCGATGGCAGAGTAGAAGAGGCAGAATTTCACTTCATTTCTTGTCATGTACATTTCATATCTTCATACACTTGAAGTTCTTGATAATCTGATGTGTGTGTTTCAGTGGTATTCGTCTTTCACTTGGCCATGCATTGGTTCATCTGTGGAATAAAGAGTATTACAGTATATTACTTTTATTTAGTTCATCTGTTATGTGTGAATTTGGAGGGCTATGGATTCATCACATGTGGGATTAATAATAAAATTCTTTTATGATGTCTTGTGTTACTTTAAAGGTCTACCAATTATCAATTTTGAAGGCCTACTAATATTAGACTTTACATACAATAGGAACTTGTCACCAAGTTCAGGGGGACTATTTGGCACAACAAAATTTGGTGGACAATAAATGGGGGGGGGTGGAGTCTGAAAACAGGTTTGTAAAAGGCAGTTACGTGACAACGAGTACTAGAGTCAAGGGAGGGAGAGCGTTAGGTAATCACGAAAGGAAATCTTAAGATGAACATCCTACCCCAGCCAACCATACAGGAAGAAGAGTCTTAACACGGGTTACAGAAAGTTGCTACCCCTTTACCCTCTGCTAATTATAGTGTCATTTTAGAGGCTAAAAAGGGAAGAAATTATTGCTAGTCAAAAAACACCTGCAGTAGCCTACTACCATAAGGGAAAGGAGAGGTCTAGCAACGATGAAGGAAAGTGGACAACAGTCGAGAGAAGTTTGACTAGTCTAAAAAGAGGTGCCGATAGCTTTTATGCATGGCTTACATATCTGTAGGCAATACCATTACGGAGTTTACCACTTTGAGCCTCAAGCTTGTATCAGCGATGAAAACACTACAACCACTAAGCTCTGATCAATACTGGAGTTCTATCTATATAACCCACACTCACATCAAAGATACTGCGAATTCGGGGGGGGGGGGGGGATTAAGTAATTTAGTTTATTTGGCTTTGTTACCGGTTTGATAAACCAAAAATCACTTACAAATTATTGAAAGCAAGCCGTGGCCATTAACACTAAGTAAATAATTAGTAAAACCAAGGAATGAACGATTGCTTATATTGCAATTTTCAATCCATTGAAGCCAATTCTATATTCAAATTTAGTTAGTATTTATATTAAAAACCTTTATAATCCTCAAAATGTTTTAAGGAAACTAGCACTGACTAACTCGAGGGAAATACAGTAAGTAGGTGACAAACATACCTTATGGTACACAAAACAGAAGGACGGAAGCACCGTTGAGAAGATGAAACCAACATTATCAACAACCCAAGCACTGGTGGTAAAGTGAACGGAGCACTCAGCACTCCTCTACCCTTGGGACCAAGTTATAACCAATGAGTTCCATCCCAGCAGGCCTCCAACGTTACCAACCCTGTGGAAGAAAAGGTTCAATAAATTAGTCCCGTTGACGAGATAGTACCTTGTTTCATTTGACTAAGTTTATAATTATGCAGTCACGAGCTATGGCAAGTATCCAACAGGTGCTTTAGTTAGTAAAAGTCTGACATACAAAGTGAACTAATTACAACGTTTCTCCAGTCTAAAATATACTTACTGGAAATATTTTAATACTCAACCAGTCTCTTTGAAGCAGACCTATACATTTATACTTATATGGCTCGTTACTGTACCCAGGGAGGGGGGAAATAACACGGTCCTAATCAGAGACACTACAAATTAATCAACCAACCTTGCATCCCAATCCTAAATCACTTGAATTGGCAAGAGATTCATAATTATTGCATCTCATCAGGACAGAATTATCGACCTCCAGTGTCCTATATAAAAAACAAAAGGTAGTGTCATGAAGTTTGATAAAAAATATAAGGTAAATGGCAAAGTATACTGGGCCTGGAAATGACTGTAGTGGGCCTTTCATTAGCTTTCACGAGTTATATATATAGTAAATCATATGACAAGACTAGACACTATTTTTGTCTTTGGCACTGTACAGTCGCACACCATAATCCCTAGCCCATCCCTGGACCTTGACCTAGCCCACCTGAGTCGAAGCTAGAGATCTGGAGCAGGAGGTTTCTAGACGACAGCCCACCAAAAGCCTCCATTGGTTCGAATTCTGTGTGTGTGTGTGTGTGTGTGTGGGGTCTCGTGATGGTGTGTGTGGGCTGTCGTCCAGAAACCGCCAGCTTCAGATCTCTGGCTTCGACTCAGGTGGGCTAGGGATTGGGGTGCGTGACTGTACATCTCCGGACAGATCAAGGGTCCACACCCTATCCAACAGCGACTTGGTTTGGGCCTCGTCGGATCTGGCAACAGTTGCAGGTGGAGGGGATGTTAGTGGGAGAGGAGGAGGTAATGTGCGAGGGTAACGAATGATCAGGTAGAGAAACGTGTGTCAGGAGGAATGAATGAAGCATACACTGTGAACGGTATCGAATCACCAATAGTATAAAGCAGGGTTCTTCAAACTTTTTCAATCGTGACCCAGTTTTTACTATGACATCATTCTCGCGACCAATACAGAAAGATCTTTTACAGATGACCAGAATTATCAACCTAAGAAAATACAAGGCCAGAAACTGAAACGCAATAATTATGATTAAAAGGCATTCTAACCAGAATTATAAACACTGCCTCACCTACCCCTCCCTCTCTCTCTCTCTCAAGAAGGATAATATTTGTGCAATGATTTTGTTTTATTGATAATTAAATATATGAATATTCGATTATAAAAATATGTTAGGTGGCTTCATGTATGAACTTCATATTCATTTTATTTTCACGAACATTATTATTCTATTTTATTCATGTATTAATTTTTGTGAGCCTGCGACCCAGTTTGGAGGAATTCGGGACCCGTTCACAGTGTATGCTTCATTCATTCCTCCTGACACACGTCTTCTCTACCTGATCATTCGTTACCCTCGCACATTACCTCCCACATTTCTCTCCTCTCCCACTAACATCCCTCCACCTGCAACTGTTGCCAGATCCGACGAGGCCCAAACCAAGTCACTAGTGGAAGAAGTGTGGACCCTTGATCTGTCCGGAGATGTACAATCGCGGTCAGAAATTGTCCTGATCCCTTGGCACGATGAATTGCAACTAGCCAAGCTTTGATGATTCGAAGAAATGTGTGTTGTAGGGAGACGCACAGTTGTTCGAACCTTACAAAAAAAAATGTTTATCAAAAATTTTTTTTTGTATAAAAAAAAAAAAAAATTTGTATAAAAAAAAAAAAATTTGTATAAAAAAAAAAATTTTTTGTTACAAAAAAATTTTTTTTGTTACAAAAAAAAAATTTTTTGTTACAAAAAAATTTTTGTTACAAAAAAATTTTTGTTACAAAAAAATTTTTGTTACAAAAAAATTTGTTACAAAAAAATTTTTGTTACAAAAAAATTTTTGTTACAAAAAAATTTTTGTTACAAAAAAAATTTTTGTTACAAAAATTTGTTACAAAAAAATTTTTGTTACAAAATTTTTTTTTGTAACAAAAATTTTTGTTACAAAAAAAATTTTTGTTACAAAAAAATTTTATTAAAAAAAATTTTTATTAAAAAAAAAATTTATTAAAAAAATTTTTTAATAAAAAAAAAAATTTTAATAAAAAAAAAATTTTTATTAAAAAAAAATTTTTATTAAAAAAAAAATTTTTATTGAAAAATTTTTTTGTATTAAAAAAAAAAATTTATTAAAAACTAATTTTTATTAAAAAAATTTTTTATTAAAAAAAAAAAAAAATTATTAAAAAAAAAAATTTATTAAAAAAATTAAAAAAAAAAATTTTATTTAAAAATTTTATTAAAAAAATTTTTGTTACAAAAAAATTTTTTTTACAAAAAAATTTTTGTTAAAAATTTTACAAAAAAATTTGTTACAAAAAAATTTGTTACAAAAAAATTTTAGTTACAAAAAAAATTTTGTTACAAAAAAAATTTGTTACAAAAAAAATGTTTGTTACAAAAAAATTTTTGTTACAAAAAAATTTTGTATTAAAAAAATTTTTTTATTAAAAAATTTTTTTTATTAAAATTTTTTTTTTATTAAAAAAAAATTTTTTTTATTAAAAAAAAAAAAAAAAATTTATTAAAAAAAAAAAATTATTAAAAAAAAATGTATTAGAAAAAAAATTTATAAAAAAAAAATGTATTAAAAAAAATTATTAAAAAAAAAAATTTATTAAAAAAAAAATTTATTAAAAAATAAATTTATTAAAAAAAAATTATTAAAAAAAAAATTTATAAATTTTTTTTTTCATTAAAAATGTTTTTTTATTAAAAAAAATTTATTAAAAATTTTTTTTTATTAAAAATTGTTTTTTATTAAAAAAAAATTTTATTAAAAAAAAATTTTATTAAAAAAATTTTTAATTAACAAAAAAAATTTATTAAAAAAAAAATTATTAAAAAAAAAATTTTAGTAAAATTTTTTTATTAAAAATAAATTTTTATTAAAAAAACATTTTTATTAAAAAAACATTTTTATTAAAACAAAATTTTTATTAAAAATTTTTTTTATTAAAAAAAAAATTTTATTAAATTTTTTTTTTTTTTTTAATTTTGTTTATTAAAAATATTGTATTGCTCAAGAGAATCATTGATAAAACACAACCACCAAAAGCAAGTGAGAAAAATCTTCGAATGAACGCAGCTATGAGATAATATGATACACACTGGCTTATCAAACCCTCACAGAAAGCAACACACAAACACCAAAATATTAATATGTAACACTATACTTACAATACATTTAACCATGAAGGACTGGAACACCTCAAAACTCACAAACAAAACTAAACTTTCCCCAAGACTGTCTGTCAGTTCACTACGTCTACTCACTACCAGAGCCAAGTGTGTTATGATGCCGTCTATCAAACTGAACCTCCCTCAACACCTCTGGTCCCTGTTTTCCCGCCTTTTTTTTCCCACATGACAATGAAATGCAGACTCAGATAAACGGCGTGTGTGTGTGTGTGTGTGTGTGTGTTGGGCTCCGTGAGTGAGTGAATTAAAGAGAGAGAGAGAGAGAGAGAGACTGTATTCTATGGCCCGTGGAGAGAGAGAGAGAGAGAGAGAGAGAGAGAGAGAGAGAGAGAGGGAGAGAGACGAGGATAAAATGAGAAATTTGCAAACCCACACATAGCCAATTACCCAAACTACTACTGCCAGGAAAATTACACACAGAGCAAGAAATGTGATGAACAGCGGGGAGAGGGAGAAAGCAAAGATTACGAGAACCAAAAAAATAAAAAAAACAAAAGAGAGAGAGGGAGAGGTGTGGGGGAGGAGGGGAGGAGAGAGAGAGAGAGAGAGGAAGCAAAAGATTACGAAAAAAAAAGAGAGAGGTGGAAGGGGGAGGAATGAAAGCAAAGACTACGAAAAAAATAAGAGAGAGAGAGAGAGAGAGAGAGGTGGGGAGGGGAGAGAATAATAAAAGCGCGGGAAAAGAATGAGAGGGGAGGAGGGGTGGCGCAGGTAATGGCCGTGTGGCGTGCGCAGGGACAATCTCAACCACCGTGTGTCAATTTGTGTGTGTTTGTGATTGTGTGTATGTGTGTTATTGTGTTGTTGAAAGGTTGTGTGTGTATGTGTGGTTTGGTCTTTCTCTGTCTTGGGGTGGGGGAGGGAAAGGAGGGGAGTGAGGGGAAGAAGAGGGTGAGGGGAGGAAGAAGGAAGGAAGGGAGGGGAAGAGGGAGGGAAGGGAGAGGAGGGGAAGTGAAGGGAGGAAGGGAGGAAGAGGGAGGGAGGGAGAGGAGGGGAAGTGAAGGGAAGGAGGGGATGAGGAAGGGAAGGGAAGAAGGGGGTGAGGGAGGGGGGAAAGAAGAAGGGGTTGAGGGAGGTAAGAAGAGGGGAAGTGAGGGGAAGAAGGGGGTGATTTAAAGGGGGGATTGGTGGGCTGTGTGGTGGGCATTGATTCCTCCAAACTATGCCGCCACGAAACAGATCTCTCCCCCTCCCCCACCCCCTCCCCCCACACACCCTTTGACAATTCTACCCCCCACCCCCACCCCCCTCACTATTAATGCCTTGTGGGGGGTTGGGGGGTGGAGGGAGGGGAAAGGGGATTTTATACGTTGATTAGGGCTGTCCAGGGAGGGGGGGAGGGGGGTAATTAGTTGTGGGTGATTTGATGTATAGGGAATGGGGGGAGAACTGACTGGGGCAACACACACATACACACACACACACACACACACACACACACACAGAGAGAGAGAGAGAGAGAGAGAGAGAGAGAGAGAGAGGAAGGGTTAAAGAGTGAGAGAGAGTGGGAGAGGAAGGGTTAAAAAGTGAGAGAGAGAGAGAGAGAGAGAGAGAGAGAGAGAGAGAGATTGCTTGTGAGATAAATATTGAAGATAATGACAAAAAAAAGTATTATTATTATTATTATCATTATTATCATTATTATTAATTTTCATTCGCCTTTTATTTATCTGGTTAATGTTATTTATTTATTTTTTATTTTTTTTATTTATTCATTCGTTCTATCACTTATCTATTTATCTATCTATTCCTTTCACACTCATCCATTCACTCATCCACACACTCATCCAGTCGTTAACCATCCACACACTCACCTACTCATCCATCTATCTACCCACTCATTCACTCGCACACTCACACACACACTCATCCACATACACACATATACACTCATCCGTCCACACACACACATACACTCATCCACACACGACTCATTAATCTACCTACTCATCCACTCACACATCCACACATTCATTCATCCATCCATTCATCCACCCACACACTACT
>JAWQEG010004295.1:5000-42805 GCA_033782935.1 Petrolisthes cinctipes
ACCAAGTTCCTTAATCAAAATTATTCAGAGATGTGAGACGAGATATTTTACAAGTGGGTCTGGGTCGCCTTTGAAGAGGAAGGAAGGAAGGGTACGAATTGATTTCCTAATCATATTATTATTTATTTATTCCCTGTTTTTGTTTTTTTAGTTCATCGTCTATCAATTCTATATTTCTTCTGCTTTACACACCTCACTCTTTTTCTTCATCGTCTATCAATTCTCTATTCTTTCTACTTTACACACACATCCCTCTCACTTACCTTACTTCATCGTCTACCAATTCTATATTCTTTCTACTTTACACACTTTCCTCTCCTTTTCACATACTTCATCGTCTATCAATTCCATATTATATCCACGTCACACACTTCCCTCTCACTTAATTCATCGTCTATCAATCCCATAATCTTTCTATTTTACACACCTCAATCTTTTTCCCTTCATCATCTATCAATCCCATATTATATCCACGTCACACACCTCAATCTTTTTTCCTTCATCGTGTATCAATTCTATATTCTTTCTACTTTACAAACTTCCATCTCACATACTTCATCGTCTATCAATCCCATGTTATAACCACGTCACACACTTTCCTCTCACTTACTTCATCGTCTATCAATTCCATATTATATCCACTTTACACACTTCCCTCTCCTTTTCACACACTTCCCTCTCACATACTTCATCGTCTATCAATCCCATATTATATCCACGTCACACACTTCCATCTCACTTACAGTATTTCATCATCTATCAATTCTATATTATTTCTACTTTACACACTTCCCTCTCATTTACAGTACTTCCCTCTCACATACTTCATCGCCTATCAATTCTATATTATTTCTACTTTACACACACTTCCCTCTCATTTACTTCATCGTCTATCAATCCCATATTATATCCACGTCACACACCTCAATCTTTTTTCCTTAATCGTCTATCAATCCCATATTATATTCACGTTACACACCTCACACCATACTTTTCTTTTCTTGTCCAGGTGGAGGTGGATAGAGCACCAAGTGATTGTCAGCTGGCGGCCCTTCAAGAACAGCTGGTGGCCGTCATGTTGGAAAACCAGCATCTTGGTTAGTACCTTCTCTATATAGTTAGTAAGCTAGTTAGATGGTTAGTACGTTCTCTAGTTAGTAAGTTAGTTGATGGTTAGTACGTTCTGTAGTTAGTAAGTAAGTTTGTTAGATGGTTTATAAGTTAGTTAGATGGTTAGTACGTTCTCTAGTTAGTAAGTTTGTTAGATGGTTAGTAAGTTAGTTTGATATATAGTTAGTGTGTTAGCTAGATATATAGATTGTTAGTACGGCAGTTGGTAAGTTAGATGGTCAGTACGTTCTCTTGTTAGTAAATTAGTTAGATGGTCAGTACGTTCTCTTGTTAGTAAATTAGTTAGATGGTCAGTACGTTCTCTTGTTAGTAAGTTTGTTAGATGGTTAGTACATTCTCTAGTTAGTAAGTAAGTTTGTTAGATAGTTAGTAAGTTAGTTAGATGGTTAATACGTTCTCTAGTTAGTAAGTTTGTTAGATGGTTAGTATGTTAGATGGTTAGTGAGTTAGTTTGTTAGTAAGGCAGTTAGATGGTTAGTGAGTTAGTAAGTTAGTTTGAGATATAGTTAGTTTGTTAGTTTGATATACAGTTTGTTAGTAAGGCAGTTAGATGGTTAGTGAGTTAATAAGTTAGATAGTTAGTAAGTTAGTTTGATGTATAGTTAGTTTGTTAGTTTGATTTATAGTTTTGTTAGTAAGACAGTTAGATGGTTAGTGAGTTAGTTAGTTAGATATGTAGTTTGTTAGTCAGTTAATTAGATGATTAGTAAGTTAGGTAGTGAGTTAGTTTGATGTATAGTTAGTTTGTTAGTTAGATGTATAGTTTGTTTGTAAGGCAGTTAGATGGTTAGTAAGTTAGATAGTGAGTTAGTTAGATAAATAGTTTTTTAGTAAGTCAGTTAGTTAGATAGATAGTCAGTTAGTTTGTTAAATAGTTATATATGTAGTTTGTTAGTAAGTTAGTTGGTTAGATAGATAGTCAGTTAGTTAGTTAGTTAGATAAGTAGTTTGTTAGTAAGTCAGTTAGTTAGATAGACAGATTGTCAGTTAATTGACCTAATTTTTAACACTGTAAGGTAAAGCAAAAAAAAAAAAAAAATCATGAATCCAAATCCAAGAAGAAAAAATTCCATCCTGGTCATCCAATCTCTCGTGTTTATCTTCCTACCATCCATCCATCCTAGCCATCCAAATCTCTCGTGTTTATCTTCCTACCTTCCATCCATCCTTTCATCCAATCTCTTGTGTTTATCTTCCTTCCTTCCATCCATCCTAGCCATCCAAATCTCACGTGTTAAACTTCCTACCTTCCATTCATCCATCCCATTGACAGCTGATGAGGTGAAGTTGCTGAGAGAAGCCAGTCCCTCTGAGCAACTTCGTCAACAGCTGGAGAGGGAGAAGGAGAAGAGCCGGATCCTGATGGAACGGCTCCAGGAGAGGGAGGCCAAGGAAAAGGAAAAGGGCGAGAGGGAAGCCAGGGACAGGGACAGGAGCACTAGAGAAAAGAGTTTGCCAGCAGGGGATAAGTCGCCAAGGTGAGATTTATATGGATTGATTGGTTGGTTGATTATTGTAGCTGTAAAGGATTGATTGGTTGATTGATTGGTTGAGATTCACATTGTTTCACTCACATATTGATTGATTGATTGATTGATATATTTGTTAATTATGTTTTTTCACCCACTTATTAATTGATTGGTTGGTGTATTTGTTAAACATTATTCCCATGGCCTACTGTACTAAGACATTAACAACAATAATAATAATAATAATAATAATAATAATCATCGACTAACTCATCTAAGAAGGAAGGTTATAATATTATATACTTGATAATCATGTGTGCCTTAATTAACAGTTTGATTTGTTTGACCTGCAATGGACGGGGTTTAATGATTCATGAAAACTCGTTAATGTTGTGTTTTAGGGTTCATAACACAGAAGAAAATGGAGACTTTTATAATTATTATGGTGGTATTTCTTTTTTTGGTACATTGGAGTGCCTTGATTCCTCCAAAGTATATGCCAGGAAACAGGACCAGAAGAGCAAAAATAATAGTGTTCTGTGGCTTGGAATAGTTTGGAGGATTCTGTTGCTCCAGATTTACCAACACAAAACTTCCCCCTTAATACAAATGAATATAGAGGGCAATTAATTTAGATCCTTCTTGTATATTTGATTTTTTGAACTCATGGAAAGTATTTTAGAGATTACATACATAACATATAATTTATATTCTGTCCCCCCTTAATACCAATGGATATAGAGGGCAACTAATTTAGATCCTTGTATATTTGATTTTTTGAACTCATGGAAAGTATTTTAGAGATTACATACAACATATATATTGAAAGAACATAATAGTTGTATGAGACGACTCAAAACTAAAAAAGGTGTAGTTCATAACAAAAATAGAAAAGGCAGTAGAAATTCATTTAGGTCCGTGTTCGAGTTTGTGTGTGTATTTTAGTATTGTTTTTTTGCATGTGTGACTAACTAACTAACCCACCACTAACTGGTACTGTTTTGGCGCCACTGACTCACCACCGACCAGCCTGCCTCAACGGATACGAAAACGCATTAACCAGATCCACAAAACGCAATCCATGGATGTGGACGACGGTTTACCCGGCCCACCCTCCACTCAGGTCATCCACCCGGCCTCTCGCATCTTTCCCTCCCTGGGTGACGATCAGAAGAGTGCCATGCAGAAGCCTCTCCCCTCCTCCTCCCTGCCAGCACACGACCTGTCATCCACCAGTCTGATTGTAAAGTAGGGTGGACAGGCAGCCAATCTCACTATCCCAGTCCCTCTATAATTTTCAGTCCTTGTTCTTCCTTGATTTAATCCACCTAAACTCATTACAGACCCTTTATTATTCCTCCCAGTCATTGCCTCTGTTAATTTATTTCACTTTTACCTTCTTGTTTATTTTTTAGAGTCCCATCATTTCTTATTATCTAAGCCTTATCAGTACAGTACTCATCATGGCTGATTGGTAATGACTTTGGCACTCAGGATGCAATGTAGATCCCAAATTGCTATGAAACCCCAATCTCGCACCTGTACCAGCAAAGTCACAGGTAGGGGACGGACCAATCACCACCAGTCTTTAGGGGAGGATTAACATCCTCCTGTAGCCTACTCACAGTGTGTCACAGATGAGTTGTCGACCACGAACAAATTGCTTCTATAACTGACCTGACCTCCTCCGCCAACGCTTGTCCCTCTCTCCAGCTCACACACATTTCTTCCTTGTGCCTTTCAACTCTCTCTCTCCACCTTACCCCTAATATTTCTCTCCAACTCGCATTTTTTTATTCCTTGTGCCTTTCAATTCTATCTCTCCACCTTACCCCTAATATTTCTCTTCAACTCATATTTTTTCTTCTTTGTGCATTTCAGTTCTACCTATCTCTCATCCTTACTCTTGAAATTTCTCTCCTTGATACAGTATACTCTACAGTTTCACCTACTAAAGCATCCTGTTGTATTGTCTAGGCTATACAGTACAGTATTTTTACTAGTCTCTTTTTTTTCAGTTTTATCTGTTTATATCTCAGTGCTGTATCTCCTGTAATGTCTTTATGTAACTGAATCTTTTATCTGTATGTCTGCATATTATTTTTTTTTATCTCGGTGCTGTATTTCCCGTACTGTCTTTGAATAATTGTAAGTCTTTCTATTTCTTGCTCTCTTTATCTATATATATCTGAGTGATGTTTCTCCTGTAATGTATTTATATCTGTTAATTATGTGTTTACCTCTCAGTGCTGTGTTCCCCATAAGGTCTATGATATATAACTCTTGGTCTTGTTGTTTCTTGTCGCAGGAGTCCCTCTCGTGGTCGGTTTGCCTGGAAGCGTCGTGGGCTGGAGAAGAGTAAGTCCCTAGACCAGTCCGAATTCCTGGCTTCCCTCAACGGCAGTAGTAATGATGGTGGACCAGGCACAACTTCCAATAACCAGGCTACTCCCTCTATCTTGACTACAACAACTACTACTGGTGGGGGTTGGATGGAGGATGACCAGCGGAGAGAGAGCGACTCAGACGACGGCGACAAAGGTGCGGGAATAACTTCATATATTTTAGTAATGTTAATCCATAAAGTATTATTACTACTTCTGAAGACCATAGCTCATGCAGTTTTCTATACGTTTTTTTCTGTCCCACTCCTTTGCACGCTTTATGTTTATTATCAAATGTATATAATTAAAGTAGGGATATGTTGGGAAGACTCACATTAATTATGAGTAATATTAACACTGGTAAGGTGTGATGCAGGTGGACAGAGTGACACTGGAGATGGTGATCTTGCCTTTGGTGGCGTGGGAGTGTTGAGTACGACTAGCGGGACACTGGACGACTCTAAGATCTCCTGGTGGCGGCGGCTGGAAGTTAGGACAGTGTCGGCGGTGTCAGAGCTGCTCAGGGACTTCTCGGAGGTGGCAGAGGAGGAACAGCCTGATGGGGATCCTGAAGGAGACCCACTCACCGTAAAAAAGTAAAAGACATTCATTCAATTGTTTTGCTTTAGTGATCTTGAGTTTTGCTGTAGTATTATCAGTTATATATATATATATATATATATATTACTATTTTTATATGCTGTATATTGGTATAGACCTGATGTTTTATTTTATATTTATTATTATTGTGTCAGCATTTCATCCTTGTTTCTTTGGTGTGACAGACTGAAGGAGAACATCCTAAGGTTTGGGAGTGTGATGCGACCCTTGACGGAACTGTCAGATGTGGTTTGGTCATTGGTGCGGTGGGAGTCTCCTTCAGCCACACTCTTGGCCCTGGTGGTGTATCTGTATTGTGTGGTGTGTGGCTGGCTCCTCACACTGGCACTCACTCTTGCCATAATGAAGCTCTCTCTCAACTACATGAAGAAGAGGTAGATACTATACTGTACTCATGAGTCACATTCATGAATACAGTTTTCAAGCTTTCTCATCTATATAGCATGAAGAAAAGATATACAGTATGGTAGTTGTTTGTCATTGTACATAGAGTAGACCCTTGAAAAGTATGAATACATTCTTGAATCCACCCCATCATTTTATAGAGTCAGAATGTGGGGTGCTGAATAATTTTTGAGAGCCCTTACAGTAGACAAACAAACAGATGGATGTATACATAGAAACGTATACTGTAGTACTACCGAAAATTTCATACAGATGATTCTCACTGTCTTCTTTTCCAGGGGTTGGATGCAGCTGGTGTTGCGTGGTCTTCGTCGTGGAGAGGGAGGTGAGGCAGTGGAGGCAGGGGCCGCAGAGACAGGCCTCGGGGATAAGTTTGCCTTGGTGCTTCAGGTGGCTCGCCGAGTCCAAAACCAACTGGGGGCTGTCTCCAATGCTGCAGAAAAGCTCAAAAAGTGAGAACAGGATTTTTAGATTATGTTTGTTGTGTAGATGTGTGCCATTTTATCGAAAGGTAGTATATTTTCAACATGTTGCCCTCAGGAGAAACATGAGTCCCTGTATATTACTATTGAGTCAGAGTATGAATAGGTTATCCCAATATCTTGTGTTGAAAAGTGGAATTGCTTACATCCAGTGTATTCAGATACAGTATAGTGATTTACTTACCACAAACAGCCTGTTCCTTTGGGAGCATGAAGCCACCCAGCGCCTGTACTTCTTCCTGTGTGTGCTGGCTTTGGCTTCAATCTTGCTCCCTGCAGCCCAACTCTTCACCCTCGCTGGAATGTACATGGGCCTCAAGCTCTTCGTCCTCGATTACATATTCTTCCGGTACCCGAGGATCAGACTCAAGTACGACTCCACCTCCAGACTCTGGGACACCCTGCCGACGGATGCAGACCTGGAGCGTCGAGGGGAGAAGGTGGGTGGTTGGGCGGGTGTGGCTGTAGATAATAGAATAATGGGTTGTATATAAAGTGAAGGTGACTTGTTGTATACATTTTTATGGTGAATTTGACGGGTTATATCTATGGTAAATTTGACTGGTTGTATATATGGTGAATTTGATGGGGTGTATATTTGGTGAAGTTAAGTTGAATGGTGATAATGGGAGTGTAAATTTTTCTGGGTAAGGCAACAGTAAGGGCAAAATTACAATCTCATGGCAGTGTCTGGAAAATTAAGGGGGAAATTTTGTGTTGGTAAATCTGAAGCAACTGAATCCTCCAAACTATTCCAAGCAACAGAACACACCATCATTTTTGCTCTTCTGGTTCTGTTTCCTGGCATACTTTGGAGGAATCAAGGCACTCCAATGTACCAAAAGTGAATTACCCCCTTAAAGAACAAATCATTACTACACGTCCAATTTTCATACACAATCCTCTTGAAGGTAGAAAGATCATAATTTAGTGGGAATATAAATTATTGTAAATGTGGAGAGTTCAAAGAAATAAGTGGGTATATTATTATAGTGTTACTGGTATTATAATTCATAATTTGTTTTTATTTAAAAGAGGTTGCTGTACAGACTGATGAATTGATGTTTTTCAGATTAATGCAGATACTGTATATTGTGTTAAAAAATTTGTAATATTAAAAAAAGTTTTTTTGATATACACGGAAGTATGCCAGCGCAAAGATAGAATGAATTGTCTGTTATTGCATAGAATTTATAAACAGTGTACGTGTAATCCTATATGTACTGTACCTGTAATTTTTACAAAATACCGTCAAGAGTTTCTCCCCTTTAAGTCTCTGAGCATGTTAGACTATTTCTTTCTGTGCCGTATGTCAGATGAATATACAGTCCTTAATGCAGGAGAAGGTCCCATGTTGAGGGAGTGCAGTATGATATGTATTGTAGTGCATGATTTCAATAGTAAGGGGCGTTTTCAAGACCATTCATAATGTATGTTTATGATGGCATGGTACTGGTACGATGACTCCATAGACAAACAACACAGTCATCAGAGTCTACATACAAGTACCATAGTCAACACCATGGACATTCTTGCATATGGCCCTAAGTTACACACATTTACAGTAATTTCTGCACCTCCTTTTTTTTTTTTTTTTTTTTTTTTTTTCTCCCCCACCTACAAAGTGACTGGCAGCTCATTTTATCTCCTTCCACATCACAACAAAATCCGTGTTAACTTACTGTAAGGTCATAAAAAAATGTCTGTCCTATCTTCCTTCCTGCAGAGTCGCCTTGAAAACGGAAACTCATCCCCGGATCTGACGTCTTTCCTTGAGTTGTTCAATCTGCCGACGTCTGAGACCCCCCTCCCAGGTACCTCCCCCACCACCCTCTTGCTCCAGCCTCACTCTCCCTCACCCATTGGGATTTAGCTCAGAGTGACCATCAATATTTTTATGTCATAAGTACCATATTACAGTGTGCATAATTTAATCATACGCTGGTTTTGCTACTACTTCTTCATGTCAAAGTTGTCAACAAAGACTCCTGTTCATACGGTGTTGTTCCTTAACCGTCCTGTCAAGCTGATGCATATTTTGATTCAGATGCAGTTTATTGTTATCAGCGGTGACATTACCATCATCTTGAGAAGAACCGATTTGTGTATAGGTTTATGACATGGGTTATGCCACATAGGTTTATCAGTTGAGAGATCTTATAATGATTTCATAGGCCTTGTTCAGAAATACAGTATTGTTCCCTCTACTTTCATTTATAGCTAAGGGTTATAAATATGGATAATACTCATATAAATCATAAATTTTGTATTAAATACCAAACTCCTGTTAATGTAGAAGAAATAGAGTGAACATCATTTATCTCACTGAGCCAAACTCTTATTACTTATTGGTACAGGTTGGCAGAGTGGGCGGCGGTGCACACTCGTCAACCGTGATCGCTCCCTCACCTCGGCGTTCAAGAATGGCCGCCTCTACCTCACCAACAGGTTAGGCAAGCAACAGGACAGATTCACCTCCTCTTCTACCTCCTCCTCTTCCACCACCATCACCTCCACCATCACCTCCACCCGACTAACACTGCCCACTAACAAATTAGCACCACCATCATCTAACAGACTTACCATATCTAGCAACAGCCTCAGCAGCAACAGCAACAGCAGTAGTAGTAGTAGCAACAAAGGAGGCCAAGGAGTAAAGCTATCAAGTTCCTTCAAGCTAAACACAGACTTGGTGAGAAGAGCAAGTTGTCCGCCATGGTCTCACAGGTCACAGAGCGATGCAGGAACCTCTCTGACATCAGGCTTCAGTTTCCTTGGTATGGGAGTTAGCAGGATGGGGAAGGCAAAGGAAGCAAAGGAACTGAAGAGCGATGAGTGTCTGGACCTGCTGGAGAGGATGCTGGAGGCCATGTATGACGAGGATGACCCCATATCTGCCTCTCGCCTGCTCACCCAACCTCCAGAAGGAACGTACATTGGACCAAAGTCTCTTCAGATCTGTAAGTCACACGACACCACTCCAGTCATCAAAGAGCCGCCACTTGCTTTTCTTGGGAGAAGAAGAAGCAAAGGGTTACTGCTGCATTCCCTCAGTGAGCAGTGTGAGAAGCATGCTGAGTCTGCAGGGGATGATGCCTCTATAAAGGACTGCTGCACCTCCCTAGATGTCAGCACTCCTGGTCACAAAGGTGTTGCCCCTGAACAGGAAAGCAAACTGAAGACGCATAAAAAATCCCGCCTGGGAAAGCTTAGGGCTCTTAGTTCAGATGACTCCAAATCAAAGTCTTCAGTTATTGACAGACTTAATGAGCATGTCTTCTATGCTATTTAATAAGAACAGCAATGAATTAATGAAGTACTTGGCAGGTTTAATTCACATGATAAGGAAAAATAGGAGTGACAATAGTGGTTGAAGAATCAAACTGCATTGATAAACTTATTTGTTTTCTGAGCTGCTGTAGTCTATGATGTTACATGGGACAAGTGTGATCTAGTTCTTGGGAGACCCTATTTATGTTATAGTATACATGTAGATGTTGTTGTTATTATGTGTGATACTGTACTATACAGTTAATGGATTTTTAATTGTTTTCTCTCGTGCCTGAGTATACAGTATTAGTAACTACAGTATTATCAAGACCCATGTTCATTCATTACTTATGATTTAATATATTCTTGTTGATGGTGTAGAGAATAGTCAAGGAACCAATTGTAATACCCAACTTCACTAACAACCTGTGATATAGGGAATCTGTTTCAAGTTTCTCTCTGCATAATTATGAAATGTGTTAGGGGAGGCTCTCCTTTTGGTGAATTGGAGGGCTACCAATTCCTTAAATCATGCCACAAAACAGCTTCTCTATTAGTACCGTTGAGGATGCCTATTTTCTGGCACAGTTTGGAGGAATCTATAGCCCTAAAAATTACCAGCAAAAAGAATCTTCCCTTAACAGAGGCTGCACTACTCTGTTCACACTTTGGGTGATACTGTATTATTAAACTACTTTTTTGAGGAAATATTCTCTTCGTCGCTCAGTCGCGAATTTTGCGACGAAACCCCTTTTCATCAAAGAGTAAGTTTAATAATACCACCCTTTGTCTGCTCTACTCTGGTTCATAAGTGTTTATTAATTAGGAGATGTAAAACAATATGGCTGTGGTCAGTAGAATGTGTTGATGAATATATAGTATACAATGTACCTGATTTGTACCCTGCCTAACATGAAGACAATTCAGTCCCCTAATATACCTTGAAATATCTGGAATAATATAAATCTATACAATAAGTTTTAATTCACCCCATTTTTGTACAAACTGTAGGTCTAATAATCACATCTGTATAGCTATCATTTTGGTAAGTTGTGCTTCTCTTGTAGTGTTGTATTTATGGTAATGTTATGATGCATTTTTACCTCTGTATAGGCGGAGATTGATAACGAGGTCTCCATAAACTTGGTGCCATGTTGGGATCAAGTTATTCACAAACAGGGTGCAAGTATTTATAGTTCCCATAATTATTGAATTATTAAAAAGGAATTAGTTGCTTGCTTAACTATTGTGGTGGAAGGGAGGATTGTAGGTAATTATACTAAGAGTTAAATTATGGCATCATAAAAGGGATGGGTAATTATACTATGTTACTTTGGTACTAGAGAAGAAGTTATATATATATACATGTATGTCTTTATTTATAATTGTGTTAAAGATGTATGTTAGTGTATTATTTGTTGTAATGACAGTAAAAACTCTCTGTATTGACAGGAGAAGTGGCAGTAAATATATATTGTGTTAATGAAATATCACAGACAGAGTTGGAATTTAAACCCACACTGGCACAGCACTGTAATAATATGGCTTGGAGTACCAGCTTTGTCAGTGATATTTCAATAATAATGTATCTGAATAACCCCATTAAGAGGTTCGCTATATGTTGGAGAATTGGAAGGCTACTGATTTGTCCACCTTGCTACAAAACAGAAACTTCCACTACAAATACTGAGCACTTCTGTCTCCTGGCATAGGTTGGAGGATTCAATAGCTCTCCAATTCTTCAATATGGAACAATCCCCTTAATGTGCAGCTTGTAGTGTTTTCATTCATTCTTTCTTTTACATTTCATACTGCAGGCTATTATGCTGCATTGCTTTCATTCCAAGTAAGACCCAGGCACAGTACAGTAGGCTGGAGCCAAAATATTTTTTCTCTCTTCTCTTCCATGTAAGAAGAGTCATGGTCTGAATCCTGGCACTTCTCCTGTTGAGTGGGAAGGTTTAAAATATATAGTGATGGAAAAAGACAAATGCATTCATTAGTATAAGAATGTCGTGAATTTATTATTAGCTTTTAATATGCAATAATTTCTCATCCACACAACTATGAATTTGTTAGTTTATCACCAGATTAGAGAAGTTACAGGACTTTTGACCATGACTGTACAGTAGATACTAGAGTGTCATGTAATTTGGATATAGCTTTTTCACACATATCATGCAAACAACACATTAACATTTTCCCCTCTCTACGTTCACACAACTTACTTCATCCATTGTTGACAAACATTCACATTCTGCACCATTTGAATTCGATCATTACCATGTTAAGCCAGTGATAGTGTACATGAATATTGTCTCTACAAAATGTCAGTGTTGGGATTAATTTCTCAAGGCTCATAATGCCTCCACATAGTGGTTCGCAACTTCACACCCATCTATACACACGAATGTCCACAGTATTTTTGTTACTCATAATTCATAACATAATTCCTTCTATCATTCATTCCCTCCCCTTCTCTTTTCTTTCATTCCAGATTCTGTACCTAGTTTTCAATCTTTTTTTTTTTTTTTCACTCAGAATTTAAAACTTTCACCAGAAGAAATGTCTTTAACATATACATGAATATATATCACAACATAAAAAGTTTACAAGTTGACCCCAAGTACAATACAGTGTACTGTACTGTGGTTATGAAACTCAGGGTTTGAACTGTACTCATTCCTGCTTTCAGAAGGCTGGTAGAAGCAAAACTCATACTTACACTGAACCCATAACAAAAGGATGTTTTTCTCACTTTATTTTTTGTATACATTATCTGTATTATTGTGACATTCAATAAGAGTTTTTGCACAGTGTACAGGGTGTCCCAGAAAAAAATTTCATAACTTTAAAAGATATTTATGTGACCAGTACACTCATACCCAAAACAAATCAGACTTGGCTTCATAAACAATTGCTAAAGTTATGTGTGTTTTCCCTGGAACACCCTATACAAATAGATGTTAATTTTCTCCACTATTAACCCTGAAGACCTTCCATAGCTTGATAAAGCCATTATTTGACATTTTTAAATACAGTAAAGTGGCCTAAATAGTATCTTTATTTGGAGGCTAATGGTTAATTCAGATCATATTCAGAAACATTAATGATATACTGTACTGTAATAATAGTGGTCTCTATTGATGCATAGCTTGGAGGACTTTACAGCCTAATATTTTCTGATATCTTATCCCCTTAAATATACCATGTCATCTTTAGCACTAAATGGGTGAAGAGTGTATGTTGTCAGTGTTGCATTGCCTGTATATATATACTGTATCTTATTATTTTTATTTTTAGAGCTATATTCTTCCTGCTTAATGGTCAATGTAAACTGCATATATTTTTATTTTCATTAATTCTACCCATTCTTTTATAGCTTCACTAAATGCTAAGATTGTTTCTTTGTTATAGTACCAGTTAAATCTGTACACATATTACTGCTTAATCTAATTGCTTTTATTGTTGACTAATGCCGCTAATTAATTATATTAGAATCATTTTTTATGCATGGTTTTGTATCAAGCTTATAATTATACATTGTAACCAAATTATAATACAATATTAGATAGATAAATATTAAAGTGTTGTTTTGTGCATGTCTATCTCTGTAAAGGAGCATGTGATTAGCCTTGTTTCGTTGCAGACAGTAATTTTGATACAGTATTCGTGGTTGACTATAGAGTAAATATTAGATATTTTTCATAGGTAGTAAGGTGGATAAGATATCTGTAAATAAGTTGGAATATACAGTATAGTAATCACTCACGTATCAGAAGACGCATAATTTAATGTGAAGGAATAGATGTCGTTTATATTTATCTAATGGGTGTGTGTTGCAGTTCATGTCTGGTGGTAACATTGGCACTAACTCTCCCACACCCAGTACTCAAATGCATTGATCACACTCTAATTCTACATAGTTTTTCATAATTATATATGTGTACTAATTATGCCCATGTGTTACAGGTAAATTAAGCTTAACCTCTGTGATTATATTTGCTGTTTCATTGTTTACTTGCATTGCAATATACTGTACTGTGTGTATGGGTTGATTAATGTAACTTATCTGATGCATCCTAGAAAAAGCTTGTGTATCCAATAAGCTAATGTAACTGAACAGCCCGTGGCTGACTTGGTCCACATGTGGGAATGATTACTGTATTCTCAGTTATCAAAATACTTGTTGCAGTATATCATAAAGGGTACTTGAAGTAAATGGTTAGATATATACAGTATAATACTAGTTACCACATCATGTATCAAAATATGTCTGTAACTATTAAGCCAAGTTCATGCCTTGTGTAATTTTTGTAGGTAAAACTAACTCTTGACATTAAAGTTGCCCTGTCCTACCCCACAGTTACTTGTGTTTCGAGCGCAGTAAGAGCCATCCTGTGAAGAACCTGAAACTATTACTGAAGGAGGTGAGGCTAGAGAAGGCCAACAGCTACCCTTGGATACCTGGTGGGGGTATGGCTATTGAAGTCTCCATCGAGGGAACTGGCAAGGTTGGCAGCACAATACACTACTTGCATTACAGTACACCCTTGATATAACACAAATAATACACAATACTAATTATACAGTAAATCCCTATTATAACTTAAATGACACATAATACAGTTTACCGTAGTATGCTTTGAAGAAAATATAAAACTTCATGCTCTGTTACCTTCGAAAGTTTGTACAATAACATAATAATTAAACATCGACGGACAATAAGCACTGGAGTAACTTTTTCCGCCTCCCCCAGGGTTACTTCTTTGCCGGGATCCTGAACAGAGACGAAGTGTACGATGGTTTGCTGGAAGGCTGCAGGCGAGCTGGAGCAACCTGGATTGACACATCCTCGGTAATTGAGAAGAGCGGCGGAGGAAGCGGAAGCAGCGGCAGCTGCAGCGGCAGCAGCAAGGACACAAAGGACGCCAAGGAAACCAAAGATAAATCCAAGGACAGCAGCAAAGACTTAAAAGATGCCAAAGATTCTACCAAAGATTTGAAAGATTTGAAAGATGCCAAGGATAAGTGAAGTGATGTTATTGGAAATGAGTCTATTCTGTGGAATGGGTATGGAAAGCTTATTTTTTTTTTTTTTTTTTGGTGAGTTCATATGAAATGCTGCTGTCCATATCAGGTGCCAAACTAGGTCTATTGTATCAGTTTTTAGCTCTAATGCCTCATTCTTTCATTCCTTATGGGAACTTGCCCCCATTGAAATGGCCAAAGAAAAAGATAGAAAAAGAATCATCAGTGTTCCCTGTTCCATCTTTCCCTCTTGCATGAGTAAGGGGTGTAATACACTTTTGGTTCATTGGAGCATCTTGATTCCCCCAAAGTATGTCAGGAAACAGGCTTTAGATTAACAAAAATAATGGTGGCCTGTTACTGGGAATAGTTTGGATGCATCACTTGTTCCAGAAATACCAACACACTACAGTACACTACTATCCCCTTAAGTCTCATTCTTCTCTCGTGTATTTCATTTCCACTGCACATGTTCTAGATCTACTACTGTGTCCTGTTTGTTACTTGGTCATGTTTCAGTCACATATCTCATTAAAGGATAGTACTGTTCTGCAATCCCCTTTTCACCACACAATCCAGATTAAGTCAAAAGAAAATAATAATATGCAGTACAGAACTTGGGTTTTTTTCTAACAGGGATTAATAATTATCATGTGTGTGGGCAGCAAATTAAAGTACTGTACTGGACATTTATCCTACACATGCTAACTTTAATTACCTCCTGGTTGATTAGGTGAAATAAAAATAAATTGGGGAGGTGTGACCAGGTGGAGGTGATGCAAGTTTAATTATATCTGAGGTGTGCTTTTATAACATTACAGGTACTTAAGACATGATTATGGTTTAATGATAAACAAACAGTGGCCTCAACTCATATCAATTGTTATTATACTGTACTGCCATTTTAGAAAGCCAGATGTGGTTAGTTTAAATAATATAAAAAATGTGAAGGAAATTATTACAGTTTAGCATGATATATATACCTTTTTATAAGAAAAATATTGAGCAATCTTAAATGACCCAACATATGTCTAAAACTCCTAGTATGTAATATTCCTTTTATAAGAAAAATATTGAGCAATCTTAAATGACCCAACAATTTGTCTAAAACTGCCAGTTTGTAATACAAAGAAAAAAAAAAAAAAAAAAAAAAAAAAAAAAAAAAAAGGTTGCATAACAAATCAGTGTGTCTGCTGTAAAAGAAGTGAAAATGGCCTAAGCAAAATTGGATATAACCATTCGATATTTACATTGTAGGCCGGATTAAAAAAAAAACATGTACAGTATATATGTTGATGACTGTTGTGTGTGGAAGGTGAGCATAGCATAATGTATAGATTCTAGATACCATACATACAGATACCTTGATGCCTAACCTTAATACTGTACCTAGTATGGTATTACAGTGAACCTTGCCAAACCTAATTCACGACCAAGATAAATTATTTCATCCTACTGTACCTTTATTTCATCATAATATATATACTTTATGTTACCTTAAGTAGTCACACATTTTAATGAGAGATTATTGACCGGTGGCGAGTAGTAAGATAAATATAAGGTTGTATGCAAGAACATCAATGGTGTTGACAAAGGCATGGTACTGGTACGATGGCTCTGTAGTGTGTCTATGGAGTCATGGTACCGGCACCATGCCATCTGCAACACCACAAATGTTCTTGCATACGACCCATAGTAATGTATAGTTAATTATATCAGTTAAATGTCACTGATTTCTGTTATAGATTATATATATGTTTTGTCTTCAGTGTCCTCACATAATTATGCATATTATGTGAATGTATATGTCTCCAGCCAATATTATACAGGCAACAGAAAGCTATAAATAAGTTGTCAGCCAAGTTGGTACAATATTGACAAGTGGCAGAGTTAGTTTACAAGGTACAGTCACAACACATAATCCTTGACCAGACTTGCCCTACTACGCCCTGAACAAAGACTATGTACCGTGACTGTACATATAGAAGAGTTCAATTAAGGGGGTAATATACTAGCTTTTGGTTGGTACAGTGGAGTGTCTTGATTCTCAGAAAATATGTCGGGGGGGGGGGGGGGGGAAACAGGACCAGATGAACAAATATAATGGTGTCCTGTTTGCTTGGAATTGTTTGGAGGAATCATATGCTCCAGATTTCCCCCCAACACTGAACCATCATCCCCTTAAGGACTCTGTGATCGTGTATGGGAATTGGAGGCTTCTGATTCCTCCTAACCATGCCACGAAACACGCTCCATCCAAATAGGTGTGTGTGTGTGTTTTGTGGCAGTATATGTAGGACTCATTTACCTCCCAATTTTCTTACTACACCACAAGGTTCCTTAAGGAGTGAGAAGAACAGAATGAATGGTATCTAGGCTGTGTCATTATACCCACTGTGTTGGAATAAGGGGCCCCATGCGAGAACATTCATGGTGTGTACGATGGCGTGGTACCTTTATGACAACTCCATAGAAACACAAAGGGTCATCGTACCACTACTACGCCATAGTCAACACCACGGGATGTTTGTTCCTGCATACAGTCCAAGGAACTGTGCATCATGTGAAAAGAGATACATTAAGGGCCCTGTGATCGTGTATGAAAATTGGAGGCTTCTGATTCCTCCTAACCACGAAACAAGCTCCTTCCATATAGGTGTGTGTGTTTCGTGGCAATATTTGAAGGACTCGCTAACCTCCAATATTCTGACTACATCACGGGGTTCCTTAAGGGGGTATATGTTGTACAGTGTTGGTGGTGGTAAATAATTCTGGAGAGACTAAACTGATTCCTCCAAACTATTCCAAACAACAACAACAGGCCACCATTAATTTTGTTAATCTGGTCTTCTGTTGTCCTGGCATACTTTGGGGGAATCAAGTCACTCCAACATACCAACAAATTAAAGTATACTGTCCTCTTAATATTCTAGGAGTATAGATTCTCACTAGTGTAAAATAATATGATGTTGAATCACCCAAATATCACGCCAGAAATATGATTGATGAAAAGGGGTAATATATTTTTGGTACATTAGAGCGCCTTGATTCCTCCAAAGTATGCCAGGATGTAGGACCTGATTAAGGGACCCTGTGATGCAGTCAGAAAATTGGAGATAAATGAGTCCTTCAAATATTGCCACGAAACACACACCTACATGGAAGGAGCTTGTTTCGTGGCATAATCAGGAGGAATCAGAAGCCTCCAATTTTCATACACGATCACAGGGTCCTTACAAAAATAATGGGGTCCTGTTGTTGCTTGGAATAGTTTAGATGAATCAAGTCGATCAATTGCTCCAGATTTACCAAAAATATACATACTGTACTACACCACTCCCCTAAAGGCTGACTGACTGACTCTTCACTCCTGTCGATCACTGCATCTGCTGATTATAATAACTTCATCTGTGCCATATTACTGTCATTGTACAGTTGCGGACAATAATCTTCATCCACATGGGGGTGACTCGAGTAACAGTTTGATAGCTTCCTTCCATTTGTTAGCTGGGAAACTTTTCATAATAAATAGGTTAATTAAACAGTGTCTTCTACTTAACTGCAAACAGCTACTCACTCATCCTTCAAAACAATAACATCACATCACATGAGAACGGAATAATATTTAGCCGGCAGTTTGTCTGAGTTATCCATATGCGTATTGAAACTATTATGTCCACGACTGTACATGTGAACACTAATGAACCATATCTCACTCAATCTTTTAAGGACCCTTTGATCGTGTACGAGACGTGGTGGTGGCCTCTGATTCCTCCTGACCATGCCACGAAACAAGCTCTTTCTATGTAGATGGTGTTTCATGGCAATGTTTGAAGGACTCATTTATCTCCAACATTCTGACTACATCACAGGGTCCCATAAGTTAATGAATTGTGATGGTGTGTGTGTGTGTGTGCTGGCTGGTGATGTAAGTGTACTTATATATATATACCTATACATGTAAATATATTAATACACTGTAGATAAGTAACTATGGTAACTCACTGTTTCATACCAGAGAAAATATATAAATATAATAATAATAATAATAATTTATGAAGGTCTTTAATCTCACGTGTATTTTCCTTGGTATGTAGGCTATGTGGTACTATTTTTTTTAATAGTTATTTTACCAAGCACATACTGTATTCTTATTTAAGGGGATAATATAGTTTTGGTACATTAGAGTGTCTTGATTCCTCCATAGTATGCAGGAAACAGGACCATTTTTTAATTTAATGAAAATATTGGCATCCTGTTCCCTGAGATAGTTTGTAGGAATCAGTTGCTCCAGATACACCAACACTATATTACCCCCTTTAATTAAACCATATCGGAGGGGGGGGGGGGGGGGAGTATATTACCCTCCTGTAGAGAGAGAGAGAGAGTAAAGAATAATATTACAGTAGAGAGAGAGAAAGAGATGGAGGGAAGGAAGAAAAGTAGATAGATACACAGATAATAAAGTAACGTGCATAAGGTTAGTAAATGATTTATAAGTATGTAGTAAAGCAATATATTACATACAGAACAAGTCAAGCGATTATACTCCTCTCTATTGGTTGTAAAGGACATAAGGCAATCCACAATACAAGGATGATACAGTAGACTATAGTTCTTACCACAATCCAAAGTTTCCATCCCAACCCCCAGCCAGCCAACCAAAAAGGTTTCAGATAGGCTAATTTAATGTTTAAGTTTTGAACTGACTGGAGTAACACATTTGCATCTTTATGGAGCATATACATAAATACTGAAGAATATTATGCCCAACTGCTGCTTCGAAACCTCATGACACATGTAGCTATAGGTTATAATTAATATATGAAAAATAATACAGGTATGGTAAAAAAAAAAAACTTCGGAGTGAACTTTACTGTTATAAATATTTCCCCCTCCCTATCTTTCTTCCTTCCTTCCCTTTTTCTCTTCCATTTTTTCATTCCTAGCTCCAAGACTACAAGTGGCTAATTTCCAAAGATATAATAGTCTATCATCCTTGCTAATTACGCACATGCGCCGTGTGGGAACTGGGAACAGAGGCCATGATGAAGGACCGGTCAATTCAAGTCTGCTGGTCTGGTCATTTCTCGTCCAAGACTCCAACATCGCCAGTGGAAGTAAGTGCTGAAGTGAATTCTGACTATATAATCGTGCTCTCTTGTTGGTTTGCTGGTTATTGTGTTGGGTAGTTATTAGTTTTAATGTACGGCAAAAGCGTTTAATGGTAAAACTTTCATATTTACTTTCAATTTCCTGGGTGATTTTATTCTGTGCCGCCATGCTGTTTTGTGTACAAGTGAGTCTGGGCCGTATTCAAGAACATATACGATGGCTCCATGGACAATCGACAGAGCTGGTGTACAGTACCACACCATCGTATACACCACGGATGTTCTTGAATACGGCCCTGTACATCATGACAAATCTATTTTATTTCTGGTCAAGGTGGGTTCATGTTTTGGCCAAATTGGGCTTTTTGTATAAACTAACACACTCTTTATTATATTTGTATTATTTTAAAGGGTCACTGTGGTGTAGCCAGAAAATTTGGAGATAAAGGAGTCCTTCAAATAACTTTATTTTCATACACGATCACAGTCCTTAATTAAAAGGTGGTTCAGAGTCGAGATCAAACCATGTTGAAGGTCCACGGTTATCCTCGGTGAAAATGTTAAAAATATATTATTAAAAGTGATCAATTAAGTACCGGTATACAGTACATAGTGTAAATATGGTATATAAACTATTGAAATTGTTGCCTATAAGTTTCGTAACACCTATAGTATACAGGGCTGTGATTGTGTAAAATAGTAATGGAATTAGCATATACAGCATGTCGTCGAAACGTGAATGGGTGAGTGTTATAATTATGTTTTGTTCCGATTAGATTAGCCTGTTAATTAATGGTTGTATTGATTAGCTTAACAGTTAATTAATGATTGTTTTGATTAGATTACCTGGTAATTAATGGTTGTTTTGATTAGATGGTATTTATTGAAAGAATTACTGTTTTGTAGCAGTATTGCCAGATCCGGCTAGGTCCCAGTATATTGCCCCAGTCATTTCCTGTACTTTACCACGGTTATTTCCCGGTAGTTTGCCCAGGTTAGGTCCCGGTAGTTTGCCCAGGTTAGGTCCCGGTAGTCTGATGCAGTCTAGGTTAGGTTAGGTCAGGCTAATTTCAAAATGTTCCATTTGAATATGCCCTATCTTGGAAATGGGGCATTTGTGGAGGAAATGCTATAGAAGAAAATAGTCTTAGAATGGTCTAAATGAGTGGGTAATGAAGGTAGAAAAACTGTACGCAATAACGGTAATTCTTTCAATATTTACCGATTGAATTAACTGGGAATTAATGGTCTTTATTAGATTAATGGTTAATTAATGGTTTTGATTAACCAGCAATTAATTATTGTTTTGATTAGATTAACTGGTAATTAATGATTGTTTTAACTTCAATCTGTGTTTTTATCATGTATATTTATTGATGGCTACTGATTTCTTTAATTATACTATGCAATAAAACTCTTGTATCCTGTAGTAAGGTTTCCTCTATCTTCTATTTTTGCCTATCTGTGTCTTCTCCTTTCTCTTGACTTGTTCCCCCCCTCCCTTCTCTGTTGTTTTTCCGTTTCTCTCCTTATATGTTTTCTTTTCATCCCTCTTCCTCTCTCTTTCCCTGCTCTACCTCATCCCCCTCTTTCTCTTTTTCTCACCCTTTTCTAGACTTCTGATTTCTTACCCTTCTTCTCCCTCTCTCTATACTAATTGGAGACTACGAATACTTTGTAGTGTGCAACGAAAGAAATTCCACAAGTTAATATTTGGATACATGTGTTTCCAGGCATAGTTTGTAGTAGTCTGTATCGTTCTGTTTCAACCTTACGAGGTATAATACGCTGTTGGTTCATTAATTAAAATGCCTCGATTCCTCCAAAAGTATGCCAGGAAACGGTACCAGTTGAACAAAAATAATGGTGTCCTGTTGTTGGTTGGAATTGTTTGGATGAATCAGTTACTCCAGATTTACCAATAGTGTACTATGTCCCCTTGACTATTAAAATAAGGGTCTAAATTGGACTCTATCCCCTGTTTAGATTCCCGAGTTGAGAGGAGAATTTTCCACCGCCCCTAATTGTGTCCCTGATCACTGTCAAATGTCCTGCAATGGATGGATGAAAGTGTCCCTGATTACTGTCAAATGTCCTGCAAAATATGGATGAAAGTGTCCCTGATTTCTGTCAAATGTCCTGTAACAGATGGATGAAAGTGTCGCTGATTACTGTCAAATGGCTTGCAACAGATGGATGAAAGTGTCCCTGATTACTGTCAAATGTCCTGCAACAGGTGGATGAAAGTGTCCCTGATTACTGTTAAATGTCCTGCAACTGGTGGATGAAATTAAGTAAGCCATAAGAGTGAATCATATTAACCAATTAATATTATACTGTAGAGGGCCGTATGCAAGAACATCGATCCGTGCTGTTGTTCATGGCGTGGTACTGATACAACATGGCTCTGTTTGTCTAAGGAGCCATTGTATGCACCACAAATTAATGTTCTTGAATATGGCACAGAGATCCAACAGCTAGCTATATAATTTCGCACCATTTTTTCGTGGAAGTTCCATTCGAAGGTGTTACAGCTTAATTTAACTGTGACTGTACCTGGCTGTAACATGTAAGGTTGTAGCTGTATGGGGAAAATTGTGTACTTTCTTTCTTCAAGGCCATGTACTATATGTTAAAAAAGTTATCCACAATCTGAATACCTGCACACAATTTCAGACTTTCTATTTTGATTTTAGTTTTCAATCTTTTCATACGTTCAAAAAATTTATCCACAGATCCCTATACACAATTGCCTACCCTTGCATGTTGGGTTAAGGGGATAGTTGGCTACAGTGCTGGTAAATCTGGAGTAAGTGCAGTAATTCCTCCAAACTAATCCAAGCAACTGCCCACCATTATTGTTGTTATTGTGGTTTGTATTACAGGGCATACTTTGAAGGAGTGGGCTGGTCATTGGGTCAGATAGGCTGGCAGACGAAGGAATAAGGGAAGAAACTCTTGTCCTTAAGGAGGAATCTCTTGTTGATAAATTGGAAGGCTACTGATTCTTCCAAACTATGCCAGGAAATGGACGATCCCAGTGTTACTAAAGTATAGGGGATCTGTTTCATGGCATAATTTGGAGGAATCACCAACAACAGATTCCTCCTTTAAATTGGACTGCTACTCAATCTGGTACACTGGAGGATCATTGAATCCTCAAAACTGTCATAATTGTATTGATAACATATTGTGGTGATTTGGTTTCTTGGGATAATTAGGAGGAATCTTCAGTTCATTATATACTCTGAAATATCAATATCTTGCTCGTGGTGATGTGGGTAGTACTTTAATTAATAAGATTTTGGGTGCCCCTATGGACCCGGGCCACTCCCTTAAACTATTCATCTGTTCTTAATTTCTTCATTGCCTGCCTTAATATATGCGGTACCAGAAGAGATTTGGGGCGCCCCAACCCACTCTCTTCTAATTCTTTACTAATTGTCCATTATTGAATGGTTTCAGTGATGTGGGCAGTATTATGGTTATACACTTTTTTCGGATCTGACCCACTCCTTTGTATACTATATATATATAAAAAAAATTGGATAACCTGTTGTGATGTAAGCAGTGCAACAAAGGTTTTGGCTCCCCTTCGCTGACTTGAAATTCAGTTGTCCCTCCTAGATTGCTTGTGGTGATGTGGGTAGCCTTTTTCTGTATTTTGGCGCCCTTTCGGACCCGTGACACTCCCGTTCAAAGATTCCTCCTAAGTATGCCAGGAAATGGAACCAGATGAACAATAATAATAATGGTGGCTTGTTGCTTGAAATAACTTGGAGAATTCAGTTGCTCAAGATTTAGCCTACTAACACTGTAGCATACTGCCCCCCTAAAAGGCAAATACAGTATTTATAGTTCTATCGTTGCAGGAAATGGATCTTCCAATGGTTTACGGTGGCTGGCTGGCTGATCTAGGCTAGTCCTGGTGGATGTGTTTTCATATGTAAACCTTATAGTACATACTGGCTGGCCTCACTACGAACCATCAGTTTTCATCTTGACAATGTATACAGGTATTGTATGTTTATAAACGTTTGATAATTGGCACCCGTTGTTTTGAATACATATATAGTAGATTAAAAAATAAAGTGCCTATCTTGAATTGTCCTATAGATATGCTCAGTACTTTTATGGGTTTGGGCTCCCCTTTTCTTCCAGCCTCCTGTCCTTAGATCTGCATGCATGCTGTCTGACTCCTATCACAATCTCCTGCGTCATACTGTAGTAACTGTACCTACATGGTCTTCCAGGCCTAGGGTTGTCTTCTTTAATAATCAATCAATCCCTTACATTGGTATACAGAATTCTCCAGCTGTGTTTCCATAAGGACTAAATTATCATATGGCAGATGTAAAGATCGAGTAAAAGTGAAATATCAAGTTAATAACATTTGTAATATTAGTCTTCAGATTCCTCCAAAGTATGCCAGGAAACAGGACTAGATTAGCAAAAATAATGGTGGCCTGTTGCTTGGAATAATTTGGAGGAATTAGTTGCTACTGATTTTATCAACACTGTACTGTCCCCTAAACAGAATTATTGTTGTTACAGGAACAAGAGGTCTGCTGAGGGAGTGAATGAAGCAGCCTTTTACACTTGTAAATTTGACTTGTGGATTTGCAATGAGATTGTGTTGGTAATCTTCAAAGGTACTACACTGTATATAAGTATGTTGAATAGAATAATTTTCAGTAAAGTCATAATTAGTTACTCCTGTGTTGGTTTAATGAAATTTAAATAACACCAGTTTATAGAAGTTGTAAGTAAATTATTTATTGTAATCTGAATAAGGTACAGTAATTTAAAAGCTGAAAAAATTATAGCATTTTAATAAGAGCAAGTGGTAATTTTTCGAAACAAACTTTGAGCTGCAGATATTATGAATGTTAATAGAATTGTCAATGTGTGTCGAGATATGCACTGTGTGATCTTATTCAAGTGTGGATGTGTTCAGTGCATTCCTGGAGTCTAGAGAACCACACTACAGTTATGCCTTGTTTTCCACTGTCGTGTTATGGGTGTGTATTGCATTGTAATGAACCTGTATAGTAAACCCTCTTTGTATACTCACGCACCACACTCCCTAGCCCACTTGAGTCGAAACCCGATATCTGAAGCAGACGGTTTCTAGACGACAGCCCACCAAAACCATCACGAGGCCACACACACTTCAGCCAATGGAGGCTTTGGGTGGGCTGTCGTCCAGAAACCGCCTGCTCCAAATCTCGGGGTTCAACTCAGGTAGGCTAGAGATTGTGGTGCGCAACTAACTTACACACCACAGTGGATAATAAGGGTTTGATGTACACCAATTCATAGATAATGATATAATACACCCATAAAGACAGTAATCTGACTAAATCTGAGCAACTGATTTCTGAAGCAACAAGCCACCACTATTATTATTTATCTGGTTCTGTTAAAGTTTATTGTTAGAAGAAAACCTATGAAGCACAATTTAAGATAAAGAGAATCGTGGTGAACAGATAAGTAATGTGTTTTTCTTGTTACAGATGCTGGAGTGTTTTCCTAGTGTTATATACTGACACTACATGTGTACAAGAGTTTGGAAATCATCCGAGGCAGCCAGTATACATATGTACAGTACCTCTGACTAATGGATCTGCAGTCTTCATAATGTACTATGTTACAGTTTATAAAGGTATGTTAAATTTAATCCTTGGTATTGCTTGAAGATATCGATAAAATAAAATCAGACAAGTAAAATTATAAAATTAATGTTCTATGCATTTAATGATCTTAGAATTTGCAATAGATAAAGAGAAAAAATAATTTCAAGTAATTGACACTGGTCTATTTCCAACAGTGTTAATTTGCTATGTAACATATAGTCAGGAAGTGTTTTTATATGTACTTTGGTTTACTAGGCAAGAACTTTTACACATGTAATATTGAATGGACCGTTTGTTGTTGTTGTTTCAGGTAGTGGAGGGAGGGAGGTAATGAGCTGCAATGAGGACAACGGTGTGTACAGTTGCCGCAGATAGTCCTTGACCAGCCTGTGATGGAAAGGTGCGGCCAGCCGTTTTGAACTGTGAACACGTAGATTCGTTGCTTCAGTCAGCTGTCTGATGATAGTATGGGCATAAATGCTTTGAGTTTTCAGACGCTGTGTTGGTCACGGCTATCCATCTCTGACTGGTCAATCACTAATTGCTGCTACTGTACATAGTGTTCTGGATGTACCAGTGCACACCATCTCCTTAGTAGGGTTGGTGGTCCAGACTGCACTGGAGCATGGTGTTCCCTTCTTTCCCTTGATGGCAGTCTCGGGGGGAAGTATTACCCTGTCAGTTCCCAAAGGAGCCTTAAGTGCTCCCATGTTACTCCTTCGGGAGCCCATTGGGTGGCCGAAGGTGTCCTGGAGGAATAAAGGGGTTAGCCATCCATTTGTATTGAAGTAGCATGTCACTACTTTGATATGCCAGAAACTTGTTTTCAATTTTGGAAAAAAAAAAAAATATGAATCTGCTCTGGGTGATCTCCCGAGACTTTTTGAAATAAAAATTGTTATTATACTATAATGTTTCAATTATCCTAAAATCAAAATACACAAATCTAATATTTCAGAATTGGACTACACTAGGAAAATTAATAAGAATTTGAACTAGTTTGATTTCTCAAAACTAAAAGAAACAAATAACATCTAGTTATTTGAAAAAAAGCTAATATTTATACACCTAAATTATAGTATCACAAACAAAAACCTACGCCTTCATCCACATATGGGTAACTCAAAAAAAAAAAACTGCTGTCTAATGTTTTCATAAGATGGTTTAAAAAGTGAGTAGCTGCTTTTAGAAGATGGTCTTATATTGGAAAGTTTGCAGTCACCCCAATGTGGATGATTATTATTGACCACGACTGTACACTCTGGTCAGAAATTGTCCTGATACCTTGGCAAGATGAATCGCAACTAGCAGAGCTTTGATGATTATTTATAATCAACAACTGTGTTTTAGGGTTCAAAACTTTGCGATTCACCTTGCCAGGGGATCAGGTCACAATTTCTGAACCCGAGTGTACAGTCTGCCTCAAGAATTCGTATACAGAGCATTAGTTAAAAGGGGTCTTTATTCTACACACACTGTAATGATTGTTTTGCTGACTGATTAAAGTATTACCCATATAAAATTACTAGAAGTGTTTGGCGTTGGAAAATTAATATACTAAATTCTTTAGTTATGAACCCTTGATGTCACAGTGGTGTACACCTTCGGTCTCGTATAGAACGTCCAATAGGTCGATAGAAGACGTTCTATGTGAAATCGTTTTATGTGATACACGTAACCTATGGGGAAAACGGCAATTGGTCGATCAGTCACCAAAATTGTCCCTGAAATTAAGATAAAATACTTTTCAATGTTTTTCTTGCCTTAATCCTACATGGATGTATGTAAAATGCATTTTACAATTCGTATTAAGGTTTTCGCAGGCGACTCATGTGACTGAGACCGAGAGACGAGTCGGCGGCATCCGTGGTGGTGGAGCCACGTGGTAGGGGGGGAGATAGCACGTGATGGTGGTAGGGGGGGAGATAGCGCGTGATGGTGGTGGAGGTGGTAGGGGGGGAGAAAGCACGTGATGGTGGTGGAGGCGGTAGGGGGGGGATAGCGCGTGATCGTTTGTTTTCTTTTATTAACCATACGCTGGTGTTTCCTTCTCCTTTCTCTTTCCGAGAAATAACTTCTTTATATCGAAGGATATGGCCTTCCGTTTTGTAAATGCACCACCTGGCATGACTGAGTGTTGAAGCTGGTGGTTAACTCGTAATCACTAAAAACGAGCGAGTCAAACACGAAATTTCCCTAACTTCAACTTTAGAATTTCCCTTTATGCCTCAATAATTCCCTGTTTACTCTTGAACATTGACGGTCTTTTTGGTATTTCTTCTGGGAAGACTTTCCCTGTTTACTTTTGAACAATCTTTATATAATTTCCCTGTGTGGATTTCAAAATTCCCTAAAACAGAGAAATTTCCTTGCACCTGGCAACACTGGTTAGGGGGAAGGAGCGGGAGAAGTGGCGTTATCACACTCACCCACACTGTACAGGCGCGAGTGATATCATTTCCTGACACGTTCATTATGATTTCGATCGTTTTGTATAAGAACTCCTCGGATTTGCTTCACTTATTTTCGCCACCCGTTCTATATGGATGCAATCGTTTTATAAAATAATTTTAAGCTAATATTTTGGTCGCTCGTTCTATACGAGAATCGTTCTATGTGAACACGTTCTATATGAGACCGAGGTGTATATGAATTCCTAATGTCGACTGTACATGCACATACTATACCAGAAAACAGAAACCCACAGTGGTACCAATATGGGATCTGTTTTATGACATAGTTTGGAGGAATTTTACTTAAAAGCCTTCCAATTGTCTCCAGCCCACCTGAGGCGCCGAGATCTGAAGCAAAGCGCTTTCTGGACGACAGCCCATCCAAAGCCTCCATATGTGTGTGTAGCCTTGTGAACATGAGGAAGCAACCAAAATTCTTCCACTAGTCACCTGAAAATTTAATAATGGTCTTAGTAACAGTGTGTGTAAATTGTAGTGGTGGCTACAAGTTTATATTCATTGTGAAAAATATCAAGGGTATACAGGAACTCAGTTGAGGCTTATGGTGTGTGTGTACAAATATTTTGTACATACTGTTTAATGGGATAATACACTTTTGGTGCTTTGGTTCCTCCAAAGTATGCCATGAAACATATTGCATAATAAATAAGGAAACTGTATTTAGACTTTCCCTCAGCCCTCAATATCATAACAACTGGCCTTATGGGGATATTCTTTGGAGGGTAAATCGGTGGCCTACCGATTCCTCTAAACTATACCACAAAACAGATCCCTCATTTACAGACCTTCCAATTCACCAACAAGCTTATCTACCCCTTGTGCCCACCACCCACTCACAAAATTGGTAACGTGTCTGCCCACCGTCTTTTGCCTCTCATGTGGAAGGGGCTTTAAGCAGAAGGATATCCCATGATTGTCGGTATGGGGTGCCATAAGAGAGTTGCGCAGGGTAAAACATATATCAAAGTAGCAGAAATTGAACCTAGATCACGTACATCAGACCGATAATTAAATATTTTACGTGTGTAACAAGGATATAATACTGTAGGATGTAATAACCTTTGTCCTTACCAGTACTGTATAAATACATTGTGAAATGGTGCTAGGATGTGATGTTTGTTATGGTAACAGTATCCATCTCTGTTTGTCATGGTAACAGGATAAACAGTTTTCATGGTAATAGTATCAATCTCCAGTTGTCATGGTAACAGCATAAACAGTTGTCATGGTAACAGTATCCATCTTCAGTTGCCATCTCTGTCCTGCAAACATACGTACACATTAACGAAAAGAATATATAATGGTATATAATGCTACAATATTATATCAAGGTAGCAGAAAGAGAGAGAGAGAACAATGCCATGAAAAAGAAACCCCCATTCGTAACACTGAGGTACTCTATGTTCTGATATGGTATGGAGGACTCAGTAGCCCGGTAGTCTGCCCTGGATTAAGATAGGTTAGGTAAGGTAAAGTTAGACTAATTCTATAAATATAAATCTTCATTTTGTAAAGTATATCTATCTATCTATGGCTCTTACCCCTCGTTCCCTCAGGGAACTCCCCCAAAGGGAATGGCCATGGTAGAAGAGTCTCCAGTTTTCCCTGATCCAACACTCCTCCTTACTTGGTCAAGCCCTCCTCTGCCCCTCACATTTCTTTCCCTTATGTACTCTTTCACTCTGTTCTGCCATCTGACCAGTGGTTTGCCTCTCACACCAGGTCCCACAACTTAACTTCCATATACCTTCTTTACAAACTCCTCACCTTGCATTCTCTCCACATGTCCTAACCACCTCAATGTATTACGCTTTATTCTCTCAACCACCCTACACTCGATACCAATTGCCTTTTCATTCATACCACATCTTTCATACACACTCTCATTACTTTCTCCATCCCACCTGGTAAGTCCACATACTCCTCTCAAGTACCAGTAACTCGTTTCCACTGTTCCCATTCTAGACTGGTGAGCCCTACTCCATGTCCATGTCTCCAATGCATATGTCAGTGTTGGCAGGATTATACTATTTCTCAGTCCTCTTTTCACTTCCATACTCACACTTCTATCCTTCATGATTCTCCCCAGTGATCCTATGACCTTTCTAACCCTCACTGCTCTCTCCCTAATTTATCCTTCCATAATGCCCTGTGTATAGCCTAAGCCACTTGTTTTACCCCTCAAGATAAAGTTTAGGAAATTGCCACAGAAATGGAAAACACCATTTTTCTCAATTTTTTTGGATAATCCATCATTCCTTGTTCTTTTATGTTGAAACATAAGTTGTTGAAGTTCCTCAAGCTGTCTGGCCAAGCAGCCCCAAGCCCCTGAGGAAGGCCATGGCCTGAACCGGGCTTTCCCACAGTACCCTCACAAAGTGTATGTTGTGTTGTTGGTGAGTGTGGTTGTGTGCATTGTTGTCTTCCATAATGTGTTTAATGGAATGGGGTGCTGTGTTGCATCCCGGACAGGCATCTACAATGGCTCCATCCAGCTTCTTCTGATATGTCAGAAGGGCTGGGTGGTGGCTACATTGAAGCCCGGCTGGGTGGACTCTGTCTTCATGGGGAAGGGAGGATTCAGAAGGGTGGATGTCAGGAGACCGTGCATACGGCTGAGTGTTGTTCTCGAGTGTTTGGATGGATTTGTAAGTGATTTAAGTATGGATACGTTTCTGGACTCTGGTTTGGGGTGGGCAGGGTGTAAGAGATGATATTATTTGTGTATGGTATCGTGTACTGGGAGTTGTTTTGATGTTCCTTGGCATGTGTTTTGCCATGTAGTGTAGTGGATGGTGTGGGTTTGTGGAGGCTGCAGCAAGTGTTTGTGTGCCTCTCATGTAAAGATGGTCTTTGATCTTGAGGACTTTGGTTTCATGGTGTAAGTGGTCTGTAGGTGCAGTGGCTGTGCAACCTGTGATTATCTTTAGGGCTCTATTCTGTATGGTCTGAAGGGTGTTGAGATGTGTCTAAGTGAGGTGTGAGGCCCAGGCAGGGCTTGCATAATCCATCACTGATCGGATATATTGTTTGTACACTGGTTGTGATTTCTTTGTTGTGTCCAAATGTTGTGCTGGCATGCATTTGTTTTTTATGGTCGTGATATGTTGTTTGAATGACAAGATATGTTGTATGTTACCGTATGCCAAGTATTTTGTGTGTGTGTGGAATAGGTGTTTTGTTTATGGCATAACAGTGCACTTAGATCATTTTTTCTTCACCCCCCCTGACCCAAGAGACTTGACTGAGGGGTAAATTAAGTAAATAATGCATTACTAATTATACGTTTTCGAGTTAGTCTTACTTTACTCTGTACCACTGGGTAATGACTTCATAAAGCAAAAACAATGATAGTTATAATGCACTGTTGTACTATTATTTCAACAGATCAGCACAGAGATTAATGGTTTATCAAAATAAGTACTGGTAAATAAACTAATTAAAGTAAAAATGTGTTTTCTTTTTCTGTGGCTCTTAAACTTTACCCTTGTAAGAAAGTATGGTAAATATTGAAAGAATTACCGTTATTGCATACGGTTTTTCTACCTTCATTACCCACTTATATAGACCATTCTAAGACTATTTTCTTCTATGGCATTTCCTCCGCAAATGCTCCATTTCCAAGATAGGGCATATTCAAATGGGTCATTTTGAAATTAGCCTGACCATACCTAACCTAACCTAGACCACAGCAGACTACCGGGACCTAACCTGGGCAAACTACCGGGAAATAATCGTGATAAAGTACAATAAATGACTGGGGCAAAATACTGGGACCCAACTGGATCTGGCAACACTGCTGCAAAACGGTAATTCTTTCAATAAATACCGAAAGTATAATAATAATAACAATAATAACACAAATAATACCATAATAATAATAATTCATCTCTCAAATTAACACACAACATTCAAAGCAAATAATAATAATAATAATAATAATAAAGCTACTATTTCTCCCACATACCATATATAATTACACTCACTAATATCCATACATACAGTCGTGGTCTAACATAATCATCCATATAGGGGTAACTCACATAAGAGTTTGACAGCTTCCCTCTGTTCCTTAGCTGATAAACTTTCCAATAAATAGGTTAAGTACCATCTATTAATTTACTACAAGCAGTTACGCACTACTTAAAACAATAACATCATAATTACCGTATGTGAACGTGAAAACATTTGACAGTAAATTATTTGAGATACCCATATGTGGATGATTATTATTGACCACGACTGTACATACATATCAATCCTCAATATAAGGGTGTAATTATATCAACTAACCCATTAAAACTCTACAATATCAACGTTGACCCAAAAAAATAATGATGACAAAATTTAATGCCTGCCACTCACAACATACGTGGTTCACATATATTATTCATTATTTACTCCTATATTTACATTATTTCACACATGGAAACATTATACGGTATTTATTGAAAGAATTACCGTTTTGCAGCAGTGTTGCCAGATCCGGCTGGGTCCCAGTATTTTACCTCTGTCATTTATTGTACTTTATCACGATTATTTCCCGGTAGTTTGCCCAAGTTAGGTCCCGGTAGTTTGTCAAGGTTAGGTCCCGGTAGTCTGATGCGGTCTAGGTTAGGTTAGGTCAGGTCAGGTAAGGTCAGGCTAATTTCAAAATGCCCCATTTGAATATGCCCTATTTTGGAAATGAGGCATTTGCGGAGGAAATGCCATAGAAGAAAATAGTTTTAGAATGGTCTAAATAAGTGGGTAATGAAGGTAGAAAAAACGTACGCAATAACGGTAATTCTTTCAATATTTACCCATTATACACATATTCTTCATTATATAATACTAACCTGGAGTGGATGTAGAGGCTGACCATGTTCTTAGAGTCCTAATAAAGAGAGAAATAATAACACCTTTCTTCCTCCTTGTGATAATGTAAACAAACCCACTCGGTGTCAGTGTTGCCAGCTCTCTCTGCTTACCAGTCAGATCAGATCAGATGTTGGGCGGGGAGATAGCCTTTTCATCGGCCTCCCCTTTGGGTTTTAATAATATTGTGATTGAGCTTTGTTTTTCTTTATGTGGTTGCTTTTCTTATTCTCTCTCTCTCTCTCTCTCTCTCTCTCTCTCTCTCTCTCTCTCTCTCTCTCTCTCTCCAAAAATTGTATATAATGATTTTCACTTCTTCCTTATCTATATTTTCAGCAAAGAGTAAATCTCCCAGCCAGTTTTCTTTATATGGTTGTTGAAAGAGAATGTAGTTATATCTTATATTTTGATATTGTGGGCAATGCAATATAAAATGCTGTAAGTCTTCACATTGTTCACTGCAACAATACACTTTGTATCTTGGTTTACAAATCTATTTCTATTTTGTAGTTTGAGGGTATTTGACCGGCATCTGAAAAATATTATTGATGATGAATTGTTATCATAAAAAGTAGTTTATTTAATTTCACTTTTGTATGTTGCATATATGCTAACACTTGACTTGGATTGAAGTTCATTTTTCCAATTTTTATGATCCCAGTCATTTACTATTTTCTTGATTTTTTCACTGTTTATCATTTTCAGATTGCATTTACTAAGACCTGTTTCTTTTGTAAATTTTATGATCTCCGCTAGCCACTTGTCTTCTTTGTGATTTTCTCGCAGGTTTCTCCACACATGTCCAATAAGATTTTCTTCGTTGTTTAATAAGTATTTCACATATGAAACTCTTCCCCTCATCATTCTTGAGTACATTGTTGAGGCGCCCACCTCACCTGGTAACACACAGACAGGTGTATAGGAAGGGGCACCTAGTATGATTCGGTAAACCTTATTTTCTATTCTTTGAAGGTTTTGGATTTCTGACTTATTGTAGTGGATTACATTGTTACCATACAGGATAGAGGGCAGAGCAACATTTTTCCAATATGTTTTACCAATAATCATTTTATTACAACTTCTGGCTATGATAGAAGGAACTTGATTTGCTAGATTATTAGCCTTTGTTATTGTCATTTCTTTATGTAGTTTAAAGCAATCCCTTTTCCCTGTTTTTTATTACTTTAATTCCAGCTATGTCTATAGGTTTCTCTCGCATATTTACTATCATTATACTACTTTTTTCTATGTTTATTTCTAGACCATTATCTCCCGCTATATCCCTAATGACTTCTATACTTCTTTCCGCTTCTTCTATCGATTGTGTAAAATTTAGACCATCATCAGCATAAAAAATGATGGTTATAAAAAATGAGTTATCTTTGTATCCTAAGCCCGTTTCATTTAACTTATTAATTATTATATATGTAACTAATTTAAAAAGTGTTGTAGAGCCTGTGCAACCCTGCTTTATACCACTTGTGATTTTTATGTCTTTTTGTATGTCTTTATTGTATTGGATCTTTGTCTTGTCTTCTGTATATATTTTGGTTATCAATTCAATTATGTGTGGGTGTATCTTATAATGGATCAAAGCCTCAATTAGTTTTTCTCTTTTAATTGAATCAAAAGCCTTTTAGAAATCTATTGCAGTGATTATTAATGGTTTTTTGTTTATGAAACTGTTATGAATACAATATTTTAATATAAATAAATTATCTTCTACCTTTTGTAAAACCAGATTGAGTGTCTATAGTCAAGTTATTTTGTGATAGATGTAAATCAATTTTATCTCTTAGTATAGCCATCATCATTTTGTAAGAAACATTAGTGAGAGCTATGGGTCTTAATTCTTTGACTGTTGGTTTTTTCACTTTAGGTACCGTATTTTCACTATTTAATACATTATTTAAAGATTTTGTTATAACATTTTTACAAATTTCACTGTTGTTTAAAATCTTATACAAGTCAGGTTTTATGGTGTTAGGTCCTGCTGCTTTATCATTTTTAAGGCTTTTTAAGTATTTTGTTACATCATTATTTATTATTGTTGGAGTGTCCATCATTTCTGTTTTCGAACTTGTACACAAGTCCATGTGTTCCTGTAGGTGTCTTGTGGTTGTGTATTCGTGGGTTATGTCGATAGTACGTGATTTGTTTGTGTTTAGAAATTGTTGATTGTATGCTCCTAAAATATCATCATCCCACACTTCCTCAATTTTATTGTCATGTTTTTGGTAAATACTTGACCAGAATTCTACCAGTTCTCTCTCTGCTATATCATTACTTAGTGGTCTGCCATCTACATTGTACAACATGTCTGTCCTTTCGGATTTTGTATTCCCTTTTAGCTTCTTAATACAGTCCCAGATCTTTTTGTTACTTTTGTCAAATTTGTCAGGTCCTGCTGCTTGACGAAATTTTCCTAACTTTAATTTACATCAGAATTTTCCTTTTTGCCCTCAACTTCAACATCAGAATTTCCCTTTTTGTCTCAACTTCAACATCAGAATTTCCCTTTTTACTTCTATAATTCTGTTTACTCTTGAACATTGACGGTCTTTTAATATTTCATCTGGTAGAAATTTCCCTCTTTACTCTTGAACAATCATTCTGTAATTTTCTCTGGACATCATGGTGACTCTGTACATCAAAATGTCCTAAAACAGAGAAATTTTCCTGCACCTGGCAACACTGAACCCACCTGTTGACGTTACAAAACCCGCCCAATAGCCACACAGAAATAGCCCTTTGGTGTGGCATTATATCCCTTTAATTAGCCTTGCCATAATATATTGACGTTGTGGTTATCTTTATTGTATTGTGGTAAATGGTTGCTTGTCTGAGGTTTCCATAAATCCATAACCATAATAAATCTTACCAACCATGAAAGACAGACTCTCTTCTTTGTACACGAAACACAATTCCTCTTATTATTATTGTAATTTTTGTTTCCTGGCACAGTTTGGAGGAATTACGAGCTCTACAATTTACCAAGGAGATATACTCAATTCATAATTCAAAATATCGTGTAGAAACTCACATTTGATCATAAGAAAATCCCCCTTAAATGAAAGACTGTCCCACTTTGGAACTACCAGGAATATAGGCTAATTTTACGTCACTTATTTACCACAGTCTTCTAATTTTCTTCTTTCCATCACCATCATCACTAGGAGAGAATAATTATGTCTGGCGGGTTCATTCACTCGGGTTCTTTCTCCATCGACAATAGGTCAGTGAAAGACATTCGTGGCTTATTTACATTTTTTTGGGCGAGTGGTTGGGTGTAAGTTTATTGGTCACCAAAATAATACAGATGGATGGGACTGGACTGACTGTAATGTGAGGAATGTAGGGAAGGAAAGAGAGTAGAGTAGGGAGGAGGGAATGGTAGAAGGAAAGGAAGGAAGGAAGGAGTGTAGGGAAGGATGGAAAGGAGGGAAAGAGGGTAGGGAAGGAGGGAAGGGAAGGAAAGAGGGTAGGGAAGGAGGGAAGGGAAGGAAGGAGTGTAGGGAAGGATGGAAGGGAGGGAAAGAGGGTAGGGAAGGAGGGAAAGGAAGGAAAGAGGGTAGAGAAGGAGGGAAGGGAGGAAGTGGAGGCCCTGTGGTGGTGATGGTGATGGTGGTGACGTGAAACTGCTACAGCAATATAGAGGCAGTGGTGGTGGTGATGGTGGTGATGATGAAACTACTAATGGTGGTGAGGAGACTGATAGTAGTGAGGAGGAGACTAGTGATGAAGAAGCTGCTAGTAGTGGTGGTGAGAAAATTGCTAGTAGTGGTGAGTAGACTGGAGGTGGTGATGAGGGCAGTGGTGAGGTGGAGGGCTGCGGCTCCTGAAGGCGGGGTGAGAGGACCGCTGCTCGCCTCGGCACGCTGTGACTCTGTACAAAAAAGAGAGAGAAAAAAAAAAAAAAGTTTACATTTATTATACGTTCATTCATTGATATACACAGCCGGCTTTCCGGACTGATGCAGTATTTCATTCGAGTATTGTTATTGTTATGTTTATCGTTGGTGTATTTGGATATTTCTGTTGCAGTACTGTAGTTTTAATATTATCCACAGAGGGTATAACGCGTTACTATATTTTCAGTATAATACGTTTACTTTGCATATTAGTAAGAGGTTGTGTGGTGTAGGAAAGTGTTGTAATTGGTTCACTGGGTATGTTACATGATTCCAAACTTCAACAACAACAACAACAAGACCTGGATACTTATATTTATGGTATGGTGGTGACTGACTGACTATCTGTACAATTGGCAACAAGAATTCGTACACATGCTCTTGTATTTAAGGATTTACAACCTATAGAAAATGTAAGACTACGTAACTGCAATATATACAACATTATTATTAGGTTTGTTGTTTGGCAATCATGGAATCACTTTGTTGACCCCATTCTCTGCAGTACTTCCAGCATGCATAATGACCCCTTCTTTCCTTATAGCCTATATATGTATGTAAGAATTCCTGTGGCTCCAACTGTACAGCCACAATCAAATATCCACCGACACTTTCTTTCCATTGTAGTAAATATCTTGATAATAAAATACAACACGTGTAAGATCATGCATCACCTCATAATATTAATTGAGGGGGTTGAGTTGACGTAAGATGTTGTATGATTATATTTTGATATGACACCGATTTATCTGCACGATGGAAGGAAAGTGTCGGTGCATGGATATTTGATTATGGCTATACATTACATTACCTGAGGCATGGTAAGAGGTTGTGTGGTAGGAGAGTCTGCGTCCCCTGACCCTAAAGGTGGTGTTGGAGGAGAGTTGGTGAGGACCGAGGGTGAGACGACACTCGGCAACCACTACTACACTCTTCCCCCCTCCATTACCAGAAGGAAACACCTGTACCGGGGAGAGATAGACACAGATAAGTGGGATGAGATAATTAGTCAGATGAGAT